>JAJJMA010037556.1:4897-18782 GCA_023529015.1 Papaver nudicaule
TTATCGTCACAACATACAACCAAGTAACGATTTCTAGTTGCTTCGGTCCTACGGTGAATGGAACGATTCTTCATATATATACACACACACAAGGACATCAATTAGAATACGAGATTACTTGGGAATTGTATATTATTTTTTAGAGACCCAAACTATACGTGATTACCTGGGAGTTTCCTAGCTGAAGAAAGGAAATGTTAGTATGGCACTTTACATGCGTTGAAAATTTTAGAAGTTGTATGTTGAGACTATTAGTCCCACATTGTATGGGCAATCTAAGATCCTGCAGTTAATAATCCTAAGGGCCACTCCACTCATTGCCAATTGGTTATGAGTTGGATGCCCACAATTTAATATGGTATCAGAGCAGGCTATTTGTGACGTGGGGTTATCAACTTATGGTAGTTATCTCTTGAGATTTTGTTTTTTTATTTGTTGTACACGGAATCAAAATTGACACTTTGTTTTTTTTATTTGTTTTTTGCCCAAAAAAAAATAATAAAATAAAAAATAATAAAATAATCGGAGACTCATCGATTCACTGGCCTCAAAATAAGAAAATCAGCCCTCTAGTGTATACTATTTTCTAATAAAATTCCTTTTAGTAAAAACAAAAAAAGCCTTCTAATGAATAATACTCTCTTTTTTTTTTTTTGATGCAAAGAAATTTTGATTGCTTACTTAAAGAGATTACAGTATCTTCTATCCATTTCCAGCCAGCTCATAATGTCAGGTGGAAACAGATCGTAAAATTCAAAACAGGATTGTTCTTCTCTAGCCTTTTTGGCTAAACAATGAGCAACATTATTAGCTAACCTATTAATTGACTTACAAAACCAAAAATTAGAGTCTTGGAATCTTTTCTTGACGTCTTCTGCAATTCCTTGAACAGACCAATGAACTTGGAAGTCCTTCTCTACTATAGAATTAACAACCGTATCACAATCTGATTCGAATATGACCTTTGAATACCCCAATCCAGCTACCCAAATTGCAGCCTCCCTGAGAGCCAAGCATTCCACATGTTCTGCTCCCGCTTCCGTCTGCAATCCTACCCCCAAGTACACTCCTTTCGCTCCTAGACAACATCCTGCAGAATTACGTATAATCAGTCCAATGCTACCTATGTTTGCAGTATCTAAATATGAAGCATCAATATTGATTTTGATGTAATCGTCCTCTGGTGGAATCCAGTCTTTGAGCTGCACATTTGGAGAGTTAGTTGCACCTGCAGAAGTTACAGTCTGATCACGCTGAGTGAACAAATGCAGTATTCTAGAAATTGTACTCATTGCATATGGTTTCTTCTTTTGGAAAATTAGAGAACATCTATCTTTCCAAAGCATCCAAGTAGTACACATAAATCTGTAAACTGTTAGTTCATCAGTAACAAAAACAGATGACTGAGATTGGTTATCAAACCAACTTAACACCCAGCTATGATAATCTCCATAATGCAGTGCAATTACATCAATATTAATATTCATACCCAACCAAACAGACCTGGTATATGCACAGTGTAAGAAGATATGATCAGCAGATTCCAAATTTTGATTGCAGAAACTACAATGAGTATCAATGTTTGGCTTGTGCCTAGCTAATCTATCCCTAGTTGGCAAAATTCTCTTTAAAGATTTCCAAATGAAAAGTTGTACTCTATGTGGAAGTCTAAGCTTCCAAAGGGATGCCCAGATTGCCTTAGTAATTGGATCAGTAGCCACCAAATTGTTAACATCATTTGTGCAAAGAGTGTTGTAAGCACTCTTGACACTAAATGTACCTTTTCTGTCAGGTTTCCAGATCATGGTATCTTCACCTGTACAAGGAACAAACATATCTAATATTCTTGAAGCAGTGTCATGAGAAAACAAAGACAGAACCAAATTAGTATTCCAAGTTCTAGTGTTGTGCACAAATAACTCACAAACTTTAGTGACTGTATTATGGCTAGATGTACCAAAAGATGGTACAGGTGGGCTATTTAAACCTATAACCCAACAATCTAGCCAGATATCTATTTTAGTACCACATCTGACTGACCAAATGTAGTTCTGTTTTACTACCTGTAACCCTGAATGAATACTTTTCCACACCCAAGAACTGTCATCCTTGGGTTCATCTTCAACCTGAAGAAAACCATTATCCTTAACATATTTAGCCTTTATAACTCTAACCCATAAAGGCTCAGGATCAGTACATGCTTTCCATGCCAATTTGGTGAGCATAACAGTATTGAAATTTTCCAAGTTCCTGAATCCTAGTCCACCTAAAGCCTTAGGGATGCACATTTTTTTCCCATGCAATAAGACAAAGGCCTTTGTTATCCTTATGTCCCCACCAGAAATGGGTTTGTATTGAATCTAGTTTGGCAAGAACAGTATTAGGGATTTTAAAACAACCCATCTGATGGGTTGGCATAGCATTTAGAACATGTTTGACCATAGTAGACCTTCCAGGTTGATTAAGAGATTTCCCTTTCCAAGTTTTGAGTCTAGTATCAAATGACTGAACTATTGGCTAAAATGCAGCTTGCTTGTTCTTACCTAGTAAAAGAGTAACACCAAGATACTTATCTGAATCAGTCATAATACTCATATTAAGCTCCTTAGCTAAGTCAGACCTTCTATCAGGACTTAGATTTTTACTAAAATAGACACTTGACTTACTAAAATTAAGTAACTGACCTGATACCTTACCAAAATCCTCAATTGTTTCCAGTATGCCTCTCACATTATGCATATCAGCTCTTGCAAATATGAGAATATCATCTGCAAACATAAGATGTGAAATAGCAGGGGAACTCCTTGATGCTTTGACTCCAGAAAACAAGTGATTAGTCTCTGCAAAAGAGAAACTTCTAGACAAATATTCCATTGCTAAAATGAACAGATAAGGAGATAAAGGATCTCCTTGTCTGAGCCCTCTAGTAGGCTTGAACTCATCACCAGGAGAACCATTAAGTAGAACTGATATAGTAGATGTTGAAATGCATTGTTCTATCAACCTACAAAAAGTCCCATTAAAACCAAAACTCTTAAGAACACCCAACAAAAATGGCCATTCTAACCTGTCAAAAGCCTTAGATAGGTCAAGTTTTAGTGCCATTGTACCTCCATAACTTCTTTATGTTTCATAGTGTGAATTAATTCATGTGCAACTATGATGTTGTCATGAATTGCTCTACCAGGTACATAGGCAGCTTGAAAGGGAGAGATTAAGTGTTTCAAAAAGGGTTTAATCCTATTTGCTAGGATTTTTGATATCACTTTATAAGTGACATTACATAGACCTATTGGTCTAAAATCAGCAGGGGTTTTGGGTTATCACATTTTGGAAGCAAAGACAAATAGGTTTTGTTAATGTTTGTAGGCATAAATCCACAATCAAAAAAATTTTGAACTACACTAACAATATCATTACCTACAATGCTCCATTGAGTCTGATAAAAACCAGCTTGAAATCCATCAGGTCCTGGAGAACTCCATGCTGGCATATCTTTCACAACCTGTCTAATTTCCTCACTGTTTGGTATACTAATAAGAGAGACATTATTATCAGTAGTAATTATAGTTGGAATAATGTTAAAAACAATATCAGACAGAGTAGGATAAATAGTAGTACTGACACTTTTAAAGTGATTAGAGAGGAGATTGCATAACTCATCCCTTTCACTTAACCAGACACCATCAGCATCACAAAGAGAATCTATGTTCTTCCTGAACATTCTCCTGTTAGCCAAGGTATGAAAGTACCTTGAGTTGTTATCCATTTCAAAAATGAATTTATCACCAGATTTCTGTCTATAAAATTCACACTGAATATTAAACCATGTGTCTAACTCTTTAGTTATACTAACTATTCTATCATGCTGAGAAGAAGAAGGTGTTTCATTTTGAGATTTTAGAAGTTGTTCCTCAAGCTTACTGATATTCAACCCTATATCTCCAAACTCTACTCTATTCCACTCACCTAATTTGACTGTAGCACTCTGTTGCTTTTTACCCATTTGGAATGCAGGAGATCCAAATTTATTTGTTTTCCAAGCAGCAATAAGTTGAGTAGTAAAATTAGGATGTTGAATCCAAGTTCAAAAAAACTTAAATGGTCTCCATAGTTTCTTGGGTGTAGTATCAGTTAGTAGAAGTATGGGACAATGATCTGACCCTGCTTGACATAGATGCAGTAACTTAGCTAAAGAGAAATGCATACACCAATCATTATTTCCTAGTGCATAGTCAATTCTAGCCTTTCTAGTTCCTGTACCATATTTGTTACTAGACCAAGTAAAATCTCTACCCTCATATCCCAAATCCATTAGACCACAGGCATTGATTTTCTCCTGAACATACTTATCCTCAGTGCTTATTGTAGATGAATTAACTATGTCATGTAAGTGGACATTAAGGTCACCTATAACAAGCCATGGTTGCATCAAGTTTTCACTAAGTTCATGCATAAATTCCCATTAAGATTTTTTAATATCAAAATATGTAGATCCATACATAAATGAAACTAAAACCTCAGGCTTAGCTGGATGAATTTTAATTAGCACATGTATAATATTGTTGAATGCAGCACAAATATCACATGAAATGCCATCCTTCCACATAAGAATCAAACCTCCTACAAGACCAATTATGTTAATACAGGTATAATTGCAATAATGTAGAGCTCTAGCAACATTGATCATAGCACTCTCCTCAATTTTTGTCTCAGATAAGAAGATAACATCTGGATTTTGGGCTTTTATCAAGGCTGTTAACTGATCCCTAGTGAACTTTTTTGCTAGTCCTTGTACATTCCAGGCTAAAATCCTCATATTTAATGGATAATGCAAATTACTAATGTGCCTAAATGTTGGGAACAGTTGAAAATGCAAGGAAAAAGTACTACTAATTAAAAGATGGAAGGAGAAGAGAACACAAGAGGGTTTGAGTAAAGGTAAAGAAAAATATACCATATTCTCCTCTGCTATGCCATTAGGATGCTTTTCCTGATCAACAAATTGATTATCCACATTTGTGGTATGTGGTGGTAAATCCACTTGGCCTTCTACAGAGCAGGAGTTATCAAGAATCATGTTACTGGATGATGTCACTGGTACATTGGTTTTCCTTTGCCTTTTACCAAGTCTTGCAGATGATACATCTTCATCTTCTCCTTCAGTGATAACCAAGGAAGTATTGCTAATCATGGTAATTCCAGGAATGGGTACACCATCTTTAGGAGGGACAAAAATGCTGGAATTAACACCTCTTCTCACATTCTGCTTAGTAACCGGAATAGGACTTCTGGGTGGTCTTTGTTGAACTTTCTTGGTGATGGTCATGTGTTTCAGAAGTAAAGGTTTATCATGAGCTTCCTTAAGTTGACCTGCCACAGTGCCACACTTGTTTCTACAATGCTTAATAACATAACATTCTTTGCACACTTTATGAGGTTGTTTCTCATAGAAAAAACGCAGCCATCTTGTGATCCCTGCAGCAGTATGGACAAGAACTCCCCTTCTTAAAAAATGGCCAATATTAATCACCACACAGACCTTGAATGGAATACCCGTATCAGGCAAACCTGTTGCTGGTGATATTGCCAAGACCTCACCCATAGCTAGCCCAATTTCTTCAACCACCTTTTGATTCATGTGCTCAGGCAGCATATCCTTGATTTGAATCCAAAACACTTGCGAGTCCTACTCTAGCTCTTGATATCTTGTAGTAGAACAGTAATCATATAGCATCAACAGAAAACCATTGACACTCCATGGTCGTTCTTCAAAAACTCTGTCAAGTTGTGACCATTTTTTGAAGGTAAAGATCATGGTGTTGATATCAATCTGCATAACCTTTACCGCATCCTTCTCTGGAATAAACGACCAAACTTTTTTGACATGTTCTTCCATAACCGTAGCCGACATTCTCCCCTCAACAAGGATTTTGCCAATCAAAGTAGCACCAGTTGCATCTTCCTCAATCTCCTCAATAGCAGCCTCCTTAAACTTATTAGTAATATCAGAAACAGATTTGGGGTTTGATGATTCAGCCTCCATGTTGTTATTGAGATTGGTATTGTATTCTTTTGTGTGTAAAAGCAGTGAGGGTTTATATGGTTTAGGGAAAGTATACATAGGGTTTAGAATTGTACTACAGCTCAGCCTGAGCTTATAATCCGGTAGCCTATTATGGTAGGTGTCTAAATTAACGGCATGGCTCGGTTGGATGAGTAAAACTGTGAACCCAATCACATGAATGAGAATAATGGGAATTTCATGTAACGGTTTTCGAATAATTGAAACATGTTTATGTAACTGATTTCAAATAATTGATACGTGCCTGGAACACGTACTGAACCAGTGTTCTTCTGATTGAGAAAATTCTTCTTGCAACTCACTGATTCTTGATAACTCTTGCTAAAAAAGAAGATCCAATATGGGTTTACTGCTTCCAAAAGCAATTCACCAAATATAGCCAAAGCTGTAACCACAAGTGGGATGAAGGCCAAAGCCATGAAAGGAATAAGCATCCTGTTGCAAAACAAAGGAGAAAAACAATTAGTTAGACATAAGTTTTGAATAGACTTTTATTTAGAAAATAGGGAAGAAATTAAACTTTGTGCTAGATTGTTGAAGTTACTTCATGAATAATGATAAATTGATGAACAAACGGTGTAATACTAATAAACCTAGGACTGGAAATGCTTGAAATTTCTAGTTATAATCTAAAGATAATCAACCAAAATAATTGTAGCAAAATCTAAAGAAAACTAGAAACTGTATTGAAAGCATTGTGCATGCATGATTTTATTGAAAAAGAGGTTTGTAGATCATTTGGAGACAACCGATTAAACTATGAAAAGTACTGAATAGTAATAGAGATAGAAGAATAGATTGTAATGGTGGATTTAGCTGGACTTTTCCATGGCTGAGTTGGAAACCGATTCACAGAGAAGAGAGAGAAAAATATCAGCCTTTCGACCAAAGGTAGAAAACCTGGAAGCCTGGACCCACTATCACCTGTAATGAATAATACTCATTTGTTTGAACATAGGGCCACTACGTTTGATTGCTCACAAGAATCGACAATTTCCCGCATTTGGACCTATGCATGGCCTTAGAGGCTTAGACTCTGGCAATCCAACCTTACACAAGGATGTACAATTGCACCCCTTGTTTTCTCAGATCTCCGTTAGCCGTTTTTTTTTTTACAAACCAATTTTCTTTTTTTTGCCTTATTTGCACCTCATCAATTTTTGGTTTGGTTTTTTTTTTTTTTTTTTTGAAGGAAAGGACGGATTTCATTGATTAGTTCGAAAGACATGAAGGTGCAACTCTTGATGTAGTAACACCCATTCTATCATTAAATAAAATATGTTACAAAAACAGGGGTTCGACTGTGTCCCATATAACTGTTGAAGGATTTTGTGGATCTCGTATCTGTCGACGAACTGCCTCATTGGCCAATTCATCCGCTGCCTGGTTTGCCTCTCGATACGCATGAGTGATTCGAAGTGAAGGGACCTGTTGAAGAATTTTAGCCGCCTCAAGAAGCAACCCTCTCAAATACCAAGGTGAAACCAATTGTCCATTCTGTAGGATTTGGAGAATGGATTTAGAACAACCTCAAGCCAAACTTTCTGCCAGCCATGTCGGAGAACTATTCTTGCCGCGGTGAGGAGACCCAAAGATTCTGCCGTGATTGCCGTGGAGATTCCCAATGAAACTGCCATTGCTTGTAGTAGGTTCCCATTAGCATTTCTACCAATAACACCAATTCCAGCTGCGCCTGGATTTCCTTTCGACGCCCCATCCATGTTAATTTTGATCCATTCATGCTGTGGAGGTTCCCATGCCACTTGAATTGTGATGGTTGGGTGGGTCATTGGGTTGAGAGGTGGAGGTACGACGTCCGGAAGGAATGGTATGACGTGGGTTCTTGACCATTCAAATTCCTCCCATAAAACCACAATGACCTGGAAAATCTGTCGGGGTGTATGTGCAACACGTTTGTAAAGCCGATCATTGCGAGCAAGCCAGAAATGCCACACCGTGTAGAGTAGCAAATTTTGATGTGGTTCTAGGACATGAATGCGGAGCAACTAGGTGAAATTCGTAGGAAGTTGGCGGCTCGTCGTTGTTGGTGATAAGAAATGAAGCAAAAAATCTCTAGATTAATTGTCAAACTTCAGCTGCAAAACTGCATTTTAACAATAAAAGGTTAGTAGTTTCTCTAAAGGTGATGCAGGTTGCACAGATGCCTGAATCCATCATCTTTCGGGCATTGAGGACATCAAATGTTGGAAAGGCCTCGTTGATGGCTTTCCACAAGAAAAGCCTGATTTATATGGACACGAGAATCTCAAGATACGCCCAGTAAATTCTGCATTCGGGAGTGCAGTGGTTGATGTAGAATCGGAGTTGTAGTATGAAAATTTTAGTTGCACCCACTATCCTTTTCTTCCTTAGGTTTCACCTATTTACCACCCACACTTTCACTCTTTCCCATCCCACCTCACAATTGAAAAAAAATAACCACTTTTCAGTTCTACTTTCTACTGTTTACCACCTACAAAAGTAAATAGGTTTGACTTAGATTAGTATTTGTCTTCTTCATATAACTCTTCTACTTTCATTAAAACACCATTAGAAACCATTAAGTTTGAAAACCCTAGGTTAGATTATGTTTATTCAATTATAGTACACCAATTTTTGACTATTCTTGTAGTTTTTTTCTATTCGTGAGAGATTATTATGGAAGATTTCAATATTGAAATTGAAAACCTAATACAAAATTCTCAATCCTTAGATGATTTGCACATCCAAGAAGATTCTATTGTTGTCCAATCTACTAACACGAAATTTACTGAAGATGGTAGAGATAAGTAAGTGATTACAATTGATTTTTTTTTCCTCCCTTATATTTTTTTTTCGACGAGTTTACTGATCAAAAAAAAAAAAAATTCAACGAGATGGTCTACAGAGTCTGAACGACTATATCATAGGTTAGCCGTCAGTAACTGGACGACTACGTGCTGCAGTGAACGACCCTAACTAACTCTGGTCGTCAGATTCAAGACGACTACGGTGTTACTAAATCGTCCATATATCAACGTCTGTTATAGCTGAAGAGTCTTTTCCTTGTTGCAGGATCTTTACAACCAATTCATTGGCCATCCCAAAAGACAATCAGATGAACAAGTCATTCATGAGGAAAACAAAGAGGACGTGCTCGTTGTAGTTGTCTTAGGTGAACATAATGCGGAGCAACTACAACCAATTGATGATGATTGTTTTGATTCCAGAGACTATGCAATACTTTATAAAAGGAACTCAATATGTGCCAGGAGATGGTTATTGTAGATTCCATACCATTGGTTTCCAACTAGGTTTATCTTCCCTTGATTTTCGTCTTGTACGTACCAGTATGCACGCGGAAGCATTCAATCACATAACGTTTTATGAGGCATCCTTGGGCTCAAAGGTAAAATACAACCATATGTTGAAAAGATTAAGGTTTGAGGATGGAGATGACCCCATGGACCTCAGAAATTGGTTCAAAATGCCGGAAGATGGTCTTGTAGCGGCGCAAACTTTACGAACAGTCCTTATTTGGCTTTCAAAACACTTTTGTGCAACCTTCTTCCCTTCGAGGCATGCTCCAATCAAAGGTAAGAAACATAGAGTTATTGTGATGGCTTTCGTGGACACTAACCATTGGGTTCCAATGAAGTTGAAGATCGGTTCTCCTATACCACCTCCTTGCAACATGTGGACGGCTAATGCATACGAAGATGCTAAAGCTTGGCCAAAAAAGTATGCAGAAAAGATGAGTATATACAAAAAGCGAATGAACATTGTAGACCCAGATCCTAAAAATCTAGTTCTCCTTTCTTATTTTTTTTGTGCAACTGTATGATTCTAAGGATTCTTAATTATTTTTACTTTGAAGGGTTTAACTTTTGAAAGTATTCAAATTTTCTATAACATATTATTCTTTGTATACATGTTAACTGAGTTTTTTCATTCAAAATAGCGTAGTCAACTGCGTCTGGACGACTAGGGGGGTACTAGTCGTTCAGCTTAGGACGGCTAGGAGAGGAGGTAGTCGTTCAGTTCTGGACGACTAGGAACTATTCATCTCTTGTATACCTCTGAGTTTAATATATTAAACGTAAACGTTATAAGTAAAACGACCAGTAGGATCAGCAGGCGTTCATATCTGGTCGACTAGGGGGGTTGTAGTCGTTCTGTTCTGGAAGACTAGGAACTATTGATCTCCTGTACATCCCTGAGTTTAATATACTTAACGTAAACGTTATATGTAAAACGACTAGTACGAGCAGCAGACGTTCGTATCTGGTCGACTAAGAGGGGTTGAGGATTTTTTTTTATGTTGCTCGGAACTTAATGGATTTTGCTGTTGCTCGGTTTTTTTAGGAATATTTTTTTTAAGCTTTAGGTTTTTATGTTTTTGGTGGGGTGGAATAATTACTGGGTATGGGTAGTAAAGTCAATAGTAGGAGTTCTACAATTTTTTGTAGGTGGTAATTAGGGAAAACATAAGTGGGATTTTAGGTGGGTGGAAAAGAGTGAAAGTGTGGGTGGTAAATAGGTGAAACCTTTAATATATTACCAAAAAACCAGATCATTTTTTGTTTGCACCCCTCTAATGAAATCCTAGATTTACCCTTGCTCCCACCAAGCTTTTCCATCCCTTTTAATTGTCCTTGCTGCAGCATCCAACATACTTTGCCACAACTAGTGTGAAAACAAATTATTTGCACTATCTTTACCTGGCTAATTTAGGGGCGAGCTCTTTTTTAATAGGGGCGAGTGCTAATCCAAAATTGGGTTACAATGAAGTAAAAAGGTCATCCCATATGAAATATATTTTTTTAAATACAAAACAACTCTTGATTAGTAGAGATTAATGATATGATTAGCTGTTAACTAAATTTGATTAGCAAAAATTATTAGTGTGAAGGGTTATATTATGGTTATCAAAAAAAATTGAAATTAGAATTATTTGTTTAGAGAGAGAAGAAGGAGAGGGTTTAGGGAGGAAAAACTTGGGTTTACCCAAAATGAGTGATTCAAGTCCTAAAAACGATCGTGAGTTTCTCTTAAGTCGTGTTGATCAATCATGTTTCAATAATATAGAAGATGAATCCGTTATGGATATGTTGCACGATCAAACTCGATTGTACAATAAAGAACAAGAGTCTCTTGGGTATGAAGATACTTTTGACTTCAATGAGTCTCAAAAACACTCAAATGAACAACCCAATGGTGAATACAACGAGGTATGCATCCTAAAATGTCGTGATTGTATGTCAAATTCATTAAATCTTCAAAATCGTGCATGTTTCGAAACCAGAGTCGTCATACTCTGTGTCGAAAGCTTGACGATTTTCTAAATCGTCGAGGAATTTTTGATCATCATGACGACTCTGTATTTGGAACACACTCCACTACGCCAAATCGACCCATGCGCAACGGATATATCTGTTGCACAGAATTTGTGCCACGGATATTTCCGTTTCAAAAGTGGCGTTGCACATGTGCGCAACGGATTATGCAACGGATATATCCGTTGCACAATTAATTTGTGCCACGGATATATCCGTTGCACAAATTGTTTTCATCCGTTGCACATAACTAATTTGTGCCACGGTTATTTTATTTTGAGCAACGAATATATCCGTTGCAAATTTTTTAATAGGAATTAAAAAAAATACCAAATTAATTAGTTACAAATCTGGAGCAGAACTTTCTATTGATTTATTTATCCAAATTGTGAATTCATTGAACACATTACATAGAACTATGAATTCATTAAACCCTATATCCGCAAACACACGCAACACTAACAAAATAAAAAACCAAAATCACCATAATCCATCTTTAACTTCTCTGAAACCACTCTTGACAAGTACTGCATCCTTCCACTTCAAGTAGTCTTCCTCCTCTTGAATCTGATGGCCAACTCTCCCTGCTGAGACACCGTTGTCACTAGTTGTTGAAAGGTGTTACCCAACACCGTTAATGAATTGCCTTATAGCATTGAAGGCTTCATAAAGGGAGATTTGATTTGGAATCTCGATACCTGTATGAGTTAGTGCAAGATGGACCAGCACATTGAGCGCGAGGTGGAGGGTAACTGAAAATACAGATCAAGAAACCAACAAAGCATTTATCAGCACTGAACATTAGTATCTTGTCCATACAACTAAATACTGAAAAAGAAGATGGATCAGTGAGAAAGAGAAGAATTCAGACCTGCATGGTTTGGAGTCGAATATATGAGGCAAGCCAATCTCATTGGGAAATATAACAAATGTTCCAGTTGGACCAATGACCCATCTAACCGTATTTGACGAAACTACTGAATTTGAGGTTTTCTCCTAGTAAGAAAAAACACATAAATGCATAATGTTGGTTAACATAAGATCACCAGGTCTAAAGGAGATGGTATTACTGTATATATGAAATTCCAAGTACCTGTGCAATTTCATCACGTCGCTTTTGCAACTTATCTTCCTTCTTCTTCCTGCTAAAATCCTGACCAATAATCTTCTTGATCGCCTCAGCCTATAGAGATTAACCAAATATACACAAAATAAGAGTTGCTGAGTTGCATTACAAAGAAAAACAGATACAGAAGAGAAGCTGTTGAAATGCAAACCTCGGACTCCCTAGCTGCCTTTTCTGCTTGTGTTTTACGTCTATGAGCTGCCTCAACTTTTTTTAGTTGCTGTTCTACTTCAGATAGTTTCTCCTTTTGTTCTGTCCATTGGCTAACATATAACAAAATCATTTATTTTAGCTGAACATTTTTTGCATGGGTTCAGACTCATTTGGACTTGAATAATGCAGTAAAAGATATAGAATGAACCCCTGCCTAGTAACCTGCGCGTAGAACCAATCTCTCTAGTAAATGCTATTGTTTACTGTAAAAACAAGGTCTGTTGTAGGATATAAAACATTGTACTGTTCCCACAATCCATATTGTCTAAACCTGTACAAATCAAGTCAAGAAACAGAAACAGAGTTAAGGTTCATGTTCTCATTTCTTTTTTAGTCATATCTTTGTATATTCTACAAGGAAAAGACATCCTAACCTGTCTTGCGTCAGGTAAAGTGGAGTAATATATTTAGGGTCAACATCTGGGATGAAAAACTCGGCTGCGGTTCTGTCAGGAATACCTATCTCCCACAATGTAGTACCATTTCTTGGAGGCTCATGGAATCTCCTGTTTAAATTCAAATGCATGAATATAAGTAAAGCAGCGCAGAACTAAAGCAATTTAAAAAAGAGAATTTGTCATATACATACCTGCTTTAACTGTAATGAGATTACCATACTTGTAATCTCCTATGAAACCTGGAATCCATGTACATATTAAAGGAGGAGTACATAAATCAGTTTCGATTGAGTTGGAGGGAAAATGTCTTAACCTAAATCAGTTTCGATTCATATAGTGGGAACTAAGAAACACCTAGTGATGAGTACACAGATGTGATGAGGAGTAAGTATTGCAGTCGATTTTATATTCTATATACATAGATTGTTGATAGTATCTAGCTTAGAACTTACAGTGAGAGATGTAGGACCAACATGTGAGGTGAGGTCCTGCTTTAGAGGACCACCAGCTCGATATTCATCACTCGCCGTGATATGCCAAAAACCTACTAGAGGATCAGAGCTAACCCGTGAACCTTTATGTCTTCATTATTCTTTGCATACATGTCATCCACCTGCACATAATCAAAAGTCACACAAGCTTAAAACTTTGCATAACAACTTCATTACCATAAACCCAAACAAGATAAAATTCAAGCAATGTGTAAATAGGGTAATGTTCTCAATCCGATCCGAGTCACAGAGGTAGC
>JAJJMA010037572.1:0-22044 GCA_023529015.1 Papaver nudicaule
AACCGTAGATTACGCCGACAACCTAAGTTCGAAACTCATCTGCGATTTTGCATCGGGATAGGGAAAGATTTTTCTTTATTTATTTACCTAGCTACCTGGACTTGTAGGTAGTGGACTTCGGTCAAACTTTAATATAACCTTTCAAATGAGTCAGATATGCGTCAAATGAGTCAAGTTTATAGACTGAGTCTAACCTCCCTCCAGATTGACAGTAAAAAATTGAAAAAACAATCAAGTAGAGATAGAAATGGATAATACACATGAAAATACTAGATGACCGCTGACACGGTGGACGAGTCGCCCGTCCGAAGAAAGAACAAAGAATTTGTAAAGCCGGAAAAAACATAAGCAAAACAGTAAACAAACCTTAGACTCTACATTGTTGCATTTGATAATTCTTACAATCGTTAAACCCAGGTGTGTTAAGCTCTAGTTTGGAGGTCAAGAATAGCCAAATGAAATCATCCACCAGATGTAGTATATTCACCATACCATTTGGCTAAACCATAAACAGGCATTTTATATCCCCATTTGAAACGAAACTCAGCTGCTTGGTTCCTTGCTTGTTGGACCAGGGACCTAGCATCAGCTACATTCAGAAGACAGGTCAGTTTCTAGTATGTAAAATACATGAAACTACTAATAGAGCTCAAGCTGCGAACAAAGTGAAATCTCCAAGTAGTTTAAAGAGAAGTGAATTGCAGCAGTAACTATGAATACCTATCACAATATAATATGGTCGTACGTGTTAGTGAAATGTTAACTCCAACATATCATTTATAAACTTCAAACTTGGTGTTGTTTCTCTACACATACATATTTCTTAGGCTATCGCTTAGCTAAACATAGTTTGAGAGAAAAGTATACTTTCTCACATTACTTGAGTGATAAACATTACGCAGGGACAGTACTATGGTAGAGCAAACAACTAAAACATCCTACATTATTATCAACACACTTCTTTTTTCCTAGACGTGACAATATAATGATTCCATTTCAATTTAGTTCCAACAACAGAAAACAACAAATGCTAATTGGCATAATCCGCAAAAAAGAAATCCTTCATATATTTATACCTCAAACCTACTACAAATCAAGGAGTTTAGAAGGAAAACTGTCATGACGGTTGCCAACATTGCCAAGATACTTAGTGATTGGGAAAAGATGAGTAACACTTGATTGGTCCAAAAGTTTGTCCTACATTTGCAAAAATAGATCACAACCACGTCTTAGTTCCTAATAACCCAAACTTAGAGGACACAATAAGTTCATACAAAGTCATCCAAAACAATCACTTACCGGAACCTTCTTTTGCGTGACTACACATACTGAATCCTTCCCTCGGACCCCAATAGAGGTAATCCCCGCAACTTTCACAGCCTTGAAAGCATATTCTATCAATTGAAACAGAACTTTCGTCATTAAGCAATCAAGTGTAACAGGAATAGTGCACATGCTTCAGTTATAATAGTGCTAGCAAACCTACACAGTCTACTCATCTGGCTGATTGTTTACTGATTCATCCGTGGTTGCAAAGATTAAAAAAAAACAAGATGGGAAGCTGGGTACAAAGTGCTTTTGGCACTGCATATAGATTCATCATAATTCTACTGATTCATGCTATATATATAAGCCTTTTGAATCTGGAATAAAACCAACATGTTAACTACAAAGGATAGACATAGATACTTGACACGGCTATAAAGAGCTACCTTATGTGGGAGGACAAGAACAAGTGGGTCTTGAGTCTCGACAGTTCCCATGCTCAATCCAAAAATTTCAGCAGAGAACCAAATTCCTACTATACACCAATCATAACTACAAACATGAAGCAATTCTTATAAACGGTCATCAAAGTTGATATAGAGATGAAATGAAAGATTCCCCATCCCAAAGTTGGACACCAACAGAGAGAGAGAGAGAAAATGAGAGAGACTGTCAGAGAGAGCGGGAGCGGAAGTTCATCGACGATGCAAATCGAATGGAAAACATTTGATTTCTCTCATCAAATGCTTGGTAATATGAAAGGTTACAAGATTGAAGAAAGAAGACAAGGAGGATTATCATTCAAAATCATATTTTCAAAGGTTATCGGTGTCTGGATGTCTAAATCTCTCCGTTCAATTCTAGATCCAGCCAATAAAGTATCTAGATGGACGAACAGAGATGGCAATTTTGCTTTCCTCATAGAAAAATCATCTAACAACAGGGGAGAATTCATTAAAATTTCAAGAACTGATGTTGCAAAGGCAAGCTGTAGAGCTCTTTTAATCCCTAGAGGCGAGCAAAATTCCGGCCGGGAAAAATTTCATGAACTTCTGTCAAAGCTTTTGGGAATCAATTGCTCAACTGTTCAATCTTTACCCAATTCCAAGGATTTCCCGATTACCTTACCTCAAACACAGAATATTCAAAGATCTGCTCGTACGTTTGCTATTTATGCTGAAGGGAATCTTTCTTGGGGTCAGGTTGCTAAGGAAATATCATCAAAGCTGCAATGGAATAGATATCTACGGATTCATGTCCTGGATAATAATACAGCCTATTTTCAACCTAATAATGATGCAGAATGAAATAGCTGCTGGAGACCCATTAAATGGTACTTTAAAGGTACTATGATATCTGTCAAGAGATGGGTGAATCTTGATGAGATCATTGACAGAGATTTGAGCAAATCTCAAAAATGGGTATTAATTCAAGGTCTTCCAGTGTATATGTGGTCCAGAGAGAACTTTCAGATTATAGGTGAAAAACTTGGAGGATTGACAGAGATTGATCATGAAACAAGTATGAAGAATCCAAATTGTTGCTGGATTGGTGTTAAAGGAAACTTTGATCAAATTCCTATTGCGATTCAAGTTAATCTGGATGGGAAATCATTCACATTAGCCGTTTCTTGGGATTGGAATTATGTGCCGGCAAAGGTTTCGTCCGGCAAACAGTACAGACAAACTCTGACGCTTCTGGAAAAAGGTAAAACCAATTTTCAGAAGTCAAAACTCGCTCAGAATGACAGCAACTTTGGCAGTGAACACGTGATTGAGAACTCGAATTCGGGTACGGTAAAAAACCCTATCAAAATTCGGTTTGACCGTTACCTTTCTAAGCCCAAGGTCTTCTTGTTGGGCCAATCTTCTCCAAACGCCTCAAGCCCTATTTCTTCTAACCCGAACCCTTATTCTATTCAGTTTCTCTTTAATCGCTATAATAATAAACTTCAAAAATCCCCAAATTCTATCACTAGGGTTGCAGAAACTGAAAATATGGGTATAGAAACTTTTTCTCAATCTTCAGGCACTATTGATCTCAACACACCCATTCAAGAAGAACCCACTGAAGTGCATCCATCTTTACAAAGAAACAACACGAGGGAGAGTGTTCGGAGAAGAATTATCTATAATACGGTTGATCAACTAATGGATGCAACAAATAACATGTGTGCAAATTATGGAGGTGACGATGATCAAGCTCGACAAGTATATGCAGAAATAATAGCCAAACATTTGAGGTTAAGTGAAGAAAGAACTAAAGCCAGGTTAGATGCTATTGATGAAATATTACAAATTGAAGATACAATTGAAAATTCTGGTGAAGAAAATAGTTCTGACAGAGTGGAGGAAACTGTAAATCTGGAGTCAGCTGGTCTAAATGGATATTAAAATCCTAAATTGGAACATGAGAGGTCTCACAGCTCTAGATAAAATGGATTCGCTTAAAGATCAAATAAGGAAGACACAACCTACAGTAGTGCTAATTCAAGAGACTCACATGATGAAGTTAACTAATGGGTTGCTTAAATATATTTGGGGTAATGAAAGCTTCAGCTGGAGTGCAATTCCCTCTGAAGGTGTTTCTGGAGGTATTCTTACTATATGGGATAATACACAGCTAGATTGCATTGATGAACTAATATGTCCTAACTCCCTTGCACACAAATTTAAATGCAAGAATGAAGAATATGAATGGTGCCTCACTAATGTGTATTCACCATGTTTTTATTGGGGTAGATATGAATTCTGGGAAGAATTGGAATTTATTACAGGTTGGGTTTCTAAAAATTGGTGTGTAGCTGGGGATTTCAATGCAACTAGAAGAAGAAGAGAAAGAAACAAACCTGGTGGAAGGACTAGAAGCAGGAGACTTTTTAATGAATTCATGGCTGAGCATGAACTCATTGACCTTCCACTTCATGGAGGCATGTATACATGGTCCAATATGCAACATGATCCTCTCCTTTGTAGATTGGACAGATTTCTTGTTTCCCCAACTTTTGCTAGTAAATTCCCCCTTCTTACACAAACACTTCTTTCTAGAACCCTCTCTGATCATTCAACTATTCTTCTCACCACTGCCAATATCAATAGAAAGAAACCACCATTTAGAATTGAAAATCACTGGTTCCTGCACCCTACTTTTATACCTAACCTGATAATCTGGTGGAATGTCATGAAATGTGAAGGATCTCCAAGCTATATTATGTCAAAAAAGTTGCAGAATCTCAAGTTTTTCTTTAGAAGATGGGCCAAAGACACTTATGGAAAAATCATTGAAAAGAAAGCTATACTCACCAACAAGATTGATGAATTGAACTCTTTGGAAGAAAATGGTGTTTTATCTTCAGCTCAATTTAATGAGAGGGTGGAACTGAAGACTCAACTCAAACAAATAAATCTAGACAATACAAGGAAATGGCTGCTTAGGTCAAAAACTCAACATTTCAAAGAAGGTGATGCCTGCACAAAGTACTTTCACTCCCTGGCAAATGGAAGAAGAAGAAAAAACACAATTCAAAAGCTTATCATCAATGGAGAAGATAATTTCTGTCAGGAGGATATTCAAAATGAGCTTATTCAGCATTTTTTCAACCTCTTCCAAGACAAACACTCTGCTAGACCACAGCTGAATGAAGAACATTTTACAAAGATTTTAGAGGAGCAACAAATCTGGTTGGAAAGAGAAATAACTGAGGATGAAGTGTGGTCAGTGATCAAAGCATTCAAGAGAAATAAATCTCCTGGCCCTGATGGCTATAGTATGGATTTTTACAAAGCTGCTTGGGAGGTGATCAAAGATGATTTTATGGAGGTTGTTCAAGAATTTCAAGAGAATGAAGGCCTCAATTGGAGAACCAATTGCTCTTTTATTAGTCTTATACCCAAAAAAGAGCAAGTTGGAGGTGCACAAGATTTCAGACCTATAAGTCTGGTAAGTAGCATGAACAAAATTATCTCTAAAGTTCTCACTCAAAGATTCAAAACTGTCCTTCCTTCACTCATTTCTGAGACTCAAGGTGCATTCATTAAGGATAGACAAATACTGGATGGTATACTAATAGCTGGAGAATTAATAGATGCAAGATTTAAGAGTGGGCAACCTGGTATTCTCTGTAAACTTGACATTCAAAAAGCATTTGATAATGTCAGTTGGTTTACTATACAGCAAGTCTTGAGATCTTCTGGTTTTGGCACAAAATGGATTAACTGGATCTTATGGTGTGTGAAGTCTGTTCAACACTCTTTGCTTATCAATGGAAGTTCAACTGACAGATTTATCCCACAAAAAGGATTGAGACAAGGGGACCCATTGTCTCCTTTCTTATTCATTCTAATTGCAGAAATTTTTACAAAACTTATGAATACAGCTGTGGAGCTCAATATGATCTCAGGATTTCACATCAACAACAACATACACATCTCCCATCTCCAATATGCTGATGATACACTGGTTTTTCTCAATGCAACTGAAGAGGAAGCTGATAATTTAGTCATCATTCTACACATATTTGAGGCAATTACTGGGCTACCGGTTAACTTCAAAAAGAGCTTTGTTATCAGCATTGGGGCAGACCACAACATCCAAGCTATATCTGATATACTAAACTGCAACATTGAAAAGCTACCTCTAAAATATTTGGGTCTCCCAGTGGGTGTTCACTGCAGAAACAAGTCTATGTGGGATCAAGTTTTAGAAAAATTTCAAAAGAAACTTGCTCCTTGGAAAAGAAGATTCTTCACCAGAGCTGGGAGCGTAATACTCATTAAAACTACTCTCTCCAGTCTACCTCTATATTATTTATCTATATATCCTCTTCCAGACACTATTGAGAAACAAATCAGAAAGATTATGACTGATTTTCTTTGGGGTGCCGATGAAGAAAAGAGAAAGATCAAATGGGTAGCATGCATGGAAGAAGATATGTAGACCTAAAAAACAAGGTGGACTAGGCCTAAGATGCCTAAAACTTGCCAATAAGTCTCTATTAGCTAAATGGACTTAGAGGTTACACAAAGAAAAAAAACAACTTTAGAGACAAGTTATACAACATAAAATGGGAGCTGCAGAAAAGGACATGTGGGTGCAAGACACTAAACTCCCTCAAGAGTCAGGAATTTGGAAGGGTATTCAAAAAATGAAGAGCATAGTACAAGATATGTCCTCAGTGGTGATTAAAAAAAGGAGATTCCATTAAGTTTTGGAGTGATAAATGGATTGCCAACTGCATTCTCAAGGTAAAATTTCCAAAAATTTCAAAATACCTACACAACAAAACAACACTATACAAGATATGATAGTAAATGGGCAGTGGAATATACTTTTGAGGAGAAACTTAACTCTTGCTGAAATCACTGAAGTTACTGAACTATTAGCTCTTATTGGATCTCCACCAATTCTATCTGATGAAGAATATGAAATGCAATGTTCTACTGCTGCTGGATTTTCTGCTAAGGTCTGTTATGATTGGCTGGTGAGTCAAAGAGCAATAAACCCTATGAAGGTGCCATATCAATGCATCTGGATCAAGAATGTACCTCCAAAGGTACAGATTTTCATATGGCAGGCGTCTCAAAATGCAATTGCTACATCAGATAACCTGGTAAGAAGAGGCTGTGATATACCTGACATCTCCTGCCCATTATGCTCAGCCCAACCAGAATCTATTGACCATTTATTTTTGCATTGTACATACACCTATAACATCTGGAACTACTTCTTACAAGGTTACAATGTTAGATGGCCACTACCTAGAGCTTTGACAGATCTTCTTCAAGCCTGGAAGTACAGAATAGGTAGAAATAGAGGCAGAAAGCTTTGGCCTTTGGTTATTTTTGCTATTTGTTGGGGTGTGTGGGAAGAAAGAAATCGAAGGAGAATGGCACATAAAAACCCCAGAGCAGTTGGTGTTATCATTAACGAGATCAAGGCTTTACTCTATTTGTGGGGTTCCAAAGATAACTGGTTCTGGGGCATACCATTCAGACAACTTATCACACACTGGAAAGTCACTCTAGACTGTAATAGACAATTGATGTAAGTTTTGATTTCGATTTTGGGTTGGGCTTTAAGCCTTTGTAAGTTTTTCATTTTTTTCTTAATAAAATTTTAACCTTACTCCTCAAAAAAAAAAAAAAAAAAGATTCCCATGTATATCTATTTCTATTAAGAAATTTAAAAAGTGAAATGAGTCTTAGTTGTATGCATAAAAGTAGAGACACATAAGCTATCCAAAAACTCCGCTCACTTATTACTCATTCTAACTAATCGTAGGCACGGGACATGCTATGCACGAATTCATTTCTGAAAAAAAAACACCTATTGACACCTGAAGTGGGTTGATAAGTCATAGGGATGCACCAAACTAACTTTTGGCTTGAATACTTAAGAAAACTAAAATTCTACGGCAGTTCAAACATATTATCTTAAACAACAACATAACAATAGTAGTAGGAATCTAACCATCAGACGAACACAAATGATATCTTCTTCAAATTGCTCAATTACTATTTGTTGCACTGTTTGTATTGAAGATACTATGACTATATATAGAAATGCGAAGTATTCTGGCTTTCGGATAATCATCGTTCATGTTATTGACAATATTATGGGCAAGAGGTAATAGAGCATCAGCCTGAGATGGAGGCCAGGCAGAACCGCTAGCTTTACTGGGAGCAGTGTAACGATTCCTGACCTCCAACTCACCGCTGTTCACTTTGTAAGCGATAAAAAACATCAAGCTATTGTGAAGCTATGCCTTTGTTTAATAAGCTCAGGTGGAGAACATTGTGATAGCTTCCTAAAACTTCATTACATTGACTGTAAAGTATCTTTCTAAATCCTCTAAAAACAGTTGGAGATACAGTCATATAAAGGTATTGCAGGGGGAGAACATTGTGATAACTAAGGTTATGCAGCTGTTCAAAATCATGCTCAGTTATAAGTTTAACCTACAAATATATATGCATAATACACAAATATTTATACTCATCCACATATAAGAAAGGAGACTTGGAGGCAAATGAAAACTTACCTGCTACACCTTCATGTACCAGTTCTCGATCAGGGCCAATATCTTTATCCTACGTAGACTGAAGCTGAAAGCTTGGGTGACCTCGTTTACTAAGTAAATTGTGGCGACAATTTCAGTTAAGCATTTCATAAATTTTTATAGCAATTCCGTTAAGCATACGCATCAAACATTTGAGTTTGTTACACAGCACAAGCATACATTTTACAAGCATCTTTATCAGAAGAACCATTTGCTCTACAATTGAACAATAAGAGAAGCTCAAAACATCATAAATTTCCAAACCATCTAACTGAATCATGTTGAATTCCACTTAGAAACAAGAACTTTAAATACCATTTCCTGAAATTTTCAGAAACAAGTCTCACTTTGTAAAATCTCAAAAAAAAAAAAAAAAAAAACTTCTGAGTGTTCAAAAATTCTGAAATTTTAGGCGGATGATCATACTGAAGTTATGAATACTCAGTCCAAATGACTTATCCAAATTCATTGTAAAACTGGAGATATGACTAAATCTCTACGCCTGTGTAAATCACATTTCTGTGCAACCTGAACTGTCCAAGGGGTTTAGTAAATTCAGATTCAATACAAATCAAATTTAGGCTGGTCCATTCCATCAATTCCCTTACAGTTCTGGGTAATCCAATTCCAAGGAATTGGATGCCAATCCCAAAAACTAATGTTTGGTTGAAGTATTTCAATTACCTTTGTTTTTATCCAGGAATCCAATTCCATTGCACTACTAGACCAATGCAATGGAAATCTATTTTTTTTGGGGGGAATTGGATTCCTAGGAATCCAAAATCTTGATTATGGAAAGTTGATTTGTCATGTTTGGTTCAAGGAATTGGATTCTTTCCCAGGATTTGGATTCTCAGGAATCCAATTCTCCCAACCAAACGAGGTGTTAGATGAATCAGGGCCTAACCATTGGAGTTTGTTGTTGTGCCTAAGATTAGCTACTTCTCAAACACCCCAAGACCTTAGGTCAGAAAACAGAACAATGCGGAAACTAAAACACAAGAACACAAAGATTTAATGTGGATCGGCAAAGGCCTACTCCACCATAGCAAACTTCTTATTGAAAACAGAGAATCGACAAACCTAGATACAACTTAAAGTTTCTCTACACCTCTCTCAGAATTACATGATACAATAACCAAAGGGTTAGACCCCTATTTATACACAACTAGGTGCCTTGGAATAGAAGTCCTAAAGGGAATCTAATTCCTAATATAACTAGAAATAATATTTCCTAATATAACAGAAACTTGATTCCTAAGCAAAAGGTGTAAACTGATTTCCTAGATTAGTTTAGTAAATCAGGCAAATATCTAACAATCTCCACCTTAGCAAGATTTCTAGGACAACTTCACTATTCTCTAATTTCTCCACCTTGGCATGGAACTTTAACCTTCCATTTTCCTTCAAACATTGTTGTCTTCACTCATCCGTAGATGCTTCAATCTTCACTCATCCATAGATGCCTCACTCCCTTAGAGGGCTTCACATGTGCTTGAAAAGCACCACCACCACACCTGAAAGGTGTGTTCAAATATGCACAATACTGATTAAGCTTAGACAATGTCTAAACTTATCACTTGTCACCACCTTAGTGAGCATATCTGCTGGATTATCAGCAGTTAGGATCTTCTCTAGCAGAATTTCACCATCTTCAATGATTTCTCGTACCTTGTGATACCTCACCTTGATTTGCTTGGTTTTTGCATGATAAACTTGGTTATTAGCTAAGTGTATTGCACTTTGACTGTCACTATACACCGTTACTTGATCTTGTTGAACTCCCAATTCATCAAACAATCCTTTCATCCAAACGGCCTCTTTTACACCTTCCACAACATCCATATATTCAGCTTCGGTTGTAGATAATGCCACTGTAGATTGTAATGTCGACCTCCAACTGATTGGACCACCCGCAACTGTGAAGACATATCCAGTTGTGAATCTACACCTATCTAAATCACCGACATAATCAGAATCACAATACCCAACAACTTTGTAACCCATTTCATCGTTCCGTGAAAACTTCAAACCAACATCCACAGTACCAAGTATATACCGCAGAATCCACTTCACAGCTAGCCAATGTTCCTTCCCTGGATTATGCATATACCTACTAACCATACTGACCGCTTGTGAAATACGAGGCCTAGTGCATACCATTGCATACATAAGGCTCCCTACAACACTTGCATAGGGTATTTCAGCTATTAACCTTAGCTCCTCCACTGTTTGTGGTGACTGTTCAGCATTCAACTTAAAGTATCGTGCTAGAGGTTGGGTTACCGACTTAGATTTGTCGTCCAAACCAAAAAGCTACAATACCTTCTTCAAATAAGACTTTTGAGAAAGACATACAGTGCTAGTATCCTATCTCTCTCAATCTCCATCCCCAAAATCTTCCTTGCTTCACCGAGATCTATCATCTCAAATTCATTACTCAACTGATTTTTCAACCGTTGAATCTCCACCTTACTCTTGGACGCAATAAGCATGTTATCAACGTATAAAAGTAAATAAATAAAAGAACCATCTTGGAGCTGTTTCAAGTACACACAAGAATCATAATTGCTGCTAGTGTACTTTTGTGTCTTCATAAACTTGTCGAATCGTTTGTACCACTGCCTAGGCGACTGCTTCAAACCATATAATGATCTCGTAAGTTTAAACACCCAATTTTCTTTACCCGTTACTTTAAAACCTTCAGGTTGCTTCATATATATTGTCTCCATCAAGTCACCATGCAAGAATGCAGTCTTCACATCGAGTTGTACGAGCTCGAGATCAAACTGCGCCACCAAAGCAAGTAGAATTCTAATGTAAGTATGCTTTACAACTGGAGAAAACACTTCATTATAGTCAATACCTTCCCTCTGTGCGTAGCCCTTGGTTACCAACCTTGCTTTGAATCTTACATTGCTTGCAATTGGAGATCCTTCCTTCTTCGTATATACCCACTTGCATCTGATTGCCTTCTCCCCGTTAGGTAGCTCTACCAGCTCCCAAGTCTCATTATTGTAAAGAGAATCCATCTCTTCACTCATGGGCCATGGCTGTCTTCCATTCTATCTTTTCAGCTGTCTTCATCGCTTGTTTATAAGTGGAAGGTATGTCTTCTTCTTCTTCAATCGGTAATGCATATGCATCGATATTCCCAAACCCATAACGTTCTGGTTTGTGAGTATTTCTTTGCTCTTTTCTGTGAGCAATACTATCAGTATATGTAGCTTCTTGTGGTAATTCAACTTGTACCTCAGTTTGTACTTCAGGTTGTGGTTATGGTAATTCTTGGAATGAACCACCAAGTGTTCCTAATTCTAAGTCATCGTCACAACCTTCAGTTTTAGAATTCTCATCTATATGGACACAATTTGCTGGTTTCTCATTAGGTATAAACTCCGCCATTCGCCGCCTTTCTTCACTTGTTTCAATTTCCACTTCATTCTTCCACATTCAGTCTCATCAAAGGTAACATCTCTACTTATCACGACCTTCTTCGACTCGGGACACCACAACTTGTAACATTCCACCCCTGATTGAAAACCAACGAAGAAGGCTTTCCTGGCTCTTGGATCAAGTTTACCTTCCCTCACATGATAAAAACAAGGACAACCAAACACACGGAATGAATCATAATCTGAAACTGGTTTTCCAAACCATACTTCCATCGGAGTTTACCTTCAAGTGTAATTGATGGCAACCGATTCACTAGGTGACACGCATATTCCACAACTGCAACCCAAAACTGCTTGCCTAACCCAGAATTAGACAACATACATCGTACTTTCTCCAGTAACGCACAATTCATGTGCTCAGCCACCCCATTCTGTTGTGGAGTCTCCCTTACTGTAAAGTGACGCTCAATGCCTTCATCTTCACATATCTGCAGGAACGAATCAGACTTGTATTCACCACAATTGTCCGATCTTAAGGCCTTCACTTTCCTGCCGGTTTTCAACTCAACCTTCTTCTTCCACTTCAGAAATATTCCCAAGACTTCATCCTTTCTACTCATGGTGTACACCCATACTATTCTAGTGAAGTCATCTATAAAGGAGACAAAATACCTTCTTCTTCTCAAGGATGCAGTCCTTGAAGGTCCCCATACATCTGTGTGTACATAATCCAGAATTTTCTTGGTAGTTCTCTTACCGGTTGTAAACTTCGTTCTGGTGTTCTTCCCCTTCACACAGTGTTCACAAAATCCCAACTCGCTGCATGATTTTGTGCCTTTCAACAAGCCTTGCGAAGTCATATTTCGCAAAGACTTTTCTCCAGTATGGCCCTAAGCGCATATGCCACAATCTGGTAGTGTTCGATGCAACACTATCAGATATCGCTGCTGTTGCTTCACCCACATATGTATTTCCTTGTAAGAAATACAAATTTTCGTGTTTCAAAACCTTTCATAATGACCAGCCCTTTGGAATTTACTCTCAATACTCCATGGTTCAAAGACAAATCAAACCCTTGGGAGTCGAGCTCACCTAGTGAGATCAGATTTTTCTTCAACTCCGGTACATACCGAACGTCTTCAAGTTCATGAATGACACCATCATTCATCTTCAAACAGATCTTTCCTACCCCTTCAATTTTACAAGTATTGTTATAACCCATAAACACCTCTGGTCCATCAAAAATTTCGAAGTTAACGAACCAATCCTTACGAGGACACATGTGATAGGAAGCCGCTGAGTCCATAATCCACTCAGTTGTGTTAGCAACTAGTGCAGATTCAGGGACAGTCATCGAGAACTTGTCATCTTCATCATCTTCAATCTCACTAGACTTGATTTCAGCAATGTTTGCGTCTGAACTCTTCTTCTTGTCCTTGTTCTTTGCTTTAGGACAGTCTTTCTTCCAATGGCCAATCGGACGACAAAAGGAGCATTCATGCTTCGCTGGAATCTTTGAATGGGACTTTGATTTGAACCTTGGGTTACTCGAGTTTCTCCTGTCAGATTTCCCTCTGACCGACAGGCTTCACCGGTCGTTTCTCTATTCAATTCCCTATCCTTTTGTCTAATATCATAACTTATCAACGCAGCAGTCACATCATCAAACTTGAGTGTTTTATCTTCTATCTTATTCGATAAACTATCAATGAAGGTCTCATATGAATCAGGTAGAGATGCCAAAAACAAACAAGTTTTGATTTTATCATCGAGCTTCACATCAATGTTAAGTGCATCAGCAATTAACCTATTGTATTCACTGAGATGTTCAATCATAGACGTACCAGGTTTCTTATTCAATCTGAAGAGCCTTCTTTGCATCATAATTCGGTTTGAAACACTTTTAACCCCATACTTGTCTTCAAGACTCTTCCATAGCTTGTAAGCTATGTTCTCGTTCATCACATGGTACTTCTGATCCTTCGCAAGACACAATCGAATTGTGCTGCATGCTTGTCAATTTATCTTCTTCCATTGTTCACTCGTCATCTTTGAATCACTTTTTGTCTCCAGCAAAGCATCTTCAATATCTTGCTGGCTCAAAGCATCACGATCTTCACACTGCCACATGGTAAAATTGTTCTTACCATCAAACTTCTCTACTTCAAACTTTGCGTTCGACATCGACTTGGAACCTAATGACATCTCCTCCTCTACCTCCGTTTCTGATGTGTTCTCCTTCTCCAAATTTGTTTCTCTTGATGACATAAAACTAACTCTAGAGAAAACCCTAGAACTGGCTCTGATACCAGTTTGTTGTGCCTAAGATCAGCTACTTCTCAAACACCCCAAGACCTTAGGCCATAAAACAGAACAATGCGGAAACTAAAACACAAGAACACAAAGATTTAATGTGGAACGACAAAGGCCCTCCACCACAACAAACTTCTTATTGAAAACAGAGAATCAACAGACCTAGAGACAACTTAGAGTTTCTCTACACCTCTCTCAGAATTACACGATACAATAACCAAAGGGGTAGACCCCTATTTATACACAACTAGGTGCCCTGGAATAGAAGTCCTAAAGGAAATCTAATTCCTAATATAACTAGAAATAATATTTCCTAATATAACAGAAACTTGATTCCTAAGCAAAAGGTGTAAACTGATTTCCTAGATTAGTTTAATTTCCTAAATCAGGCCAATATCTAACATTTGTTACACAACACAAGCATACATTTTACAAGCATTATCAGAAGAACCATTTGCTCTACTTTTCAACAATAAGAGAAGCTCAAAACATCATAAATTTCCAAACCATCTAACTGAATCATGTTTAATTCCATTTATAACCAACTGCTACATCAATTTAGGGCAAAAATAAACTAGACTAGTGCTGCAGCAGTGGGGTGGCTGACCGAAAAAGTATTTTTTTTCTTTGCGACGTTTATTTTCGTTCTTTCCAAGTTCCAACTTGTGACTTGACTATTGTAAATGTATAAATTTTTATTCTTTTATAAAAGTGTTTTATAAGGCATGTCTGCAGTTGCTCCCTACTTGGAAAATTTCTAACAGAAATAATTTTGTTCCCATTAAATATGCAACTTTTTATTTAGTATCAGTTTCGCTCTTAAATATCCCAAATAATTTTTTTTGAACATTAATTTCCCAAATAGTTTAAAATGCACCCTTTTCTAAAAATTGTCCGAAGTGGAAAATTCTATTGGGTTTCTCTGATTATTGTACTTGTAGTTTCCTACAGTAGAACCACCATTTCCATATGTTGGACAGTTTCAGAAAAGCAAAAATATTGAAACAAATTGATTTTTTGATTTTTTAAAATGTTTATATATTTTTCTTACATTGTTAACAGTTAATAGTCCAATAAAATTGGTTGCGTGTACGACATCAGAAATTTCGATGTTCTTAGTTATTTGGCCTCACGTGTCCCAAAACAACATGCATTTAAACAGGTGGTCGAACTACATAGACTTAAAATTGCATAAGGGTACAATCGTATTTTAACTACTTTTTTCTTCTTACAGACGAAGTCACAAAGATTGAAAGAAATATAAAACCATTATGTTCTTCTCCGCCTCTTCCTCTCTAATAGAAGATGACAAAATCACAATCGGACGATCAGGAGTTGTTCCTCCTTTAGTTAAATTTAGGTCTTTTTATTGGTTTCTATTGGTGATTGGCGATTAGTAAGGTGGGTTTCCAGGAAGGATTTCTTTGGTGAGATTAAGAAATGGTGGTCTATGTTCAACAGTTTATCGTCTTCTTCTCTATTAATCCGTTTGATTTTCATAGATATGAATTCTTTGGATACTCATGAAGTTGTGGTGGTGGTCATCATAGGTAATGATTGATTTTGATTTTTCTTAACGTCAATTTAGATTTTTACATGGCGTTGCTTGATGTCATTGAGAAATACAGTTTTGTTCTTCTTGAAATTGGTTTATGGTACTGGTCGTAGACTTGTGGTTGCAAAGTAATGGTCATTGAGAAGTCTCAGCTCATCAATCTACATTGATATGCAGGGGCAGATGCAGCAACTCAGTTGAGTTTTGAACCAATATGTGACTCAGTTGACTTACTGAGTTAGTAGCCGAGCTGAGTTAAATGAGTTCAAATGAAGGGGCATGCTTAAATTGGGTTGAAATAAGCATCCCAATTTTGAGCTAATGGTCAGGGTTAGGTCAAGTGAAACTCGTCTCGGTAATTGAGGGTCGGTTAAATTTAACCCGACCTGTGGCTTTCTCTTCTTCTTCCCGACTGGTGAAGAACTCTATTTCTCAGAAAACAGAGTATCCGAATTGATTGACCAATCTAATGGTTACTTCTAACAATTTTAAACTGTAAGTATGTTTGTTAGATTGTATATGAATGATGTAATGTAATCCATTTCCTTGATTATCTCCAATTTCGTTTGATTTTCACGAAATTGTTGATCATTTTTTTTTTTGCTGCACAAACTTTGGGACGGACAGAATGACAAAAGTCATCATATAGGGACTCCCTTCGGTCGTCCAACAACAAACAAATTAACAAAAACATAACTCACACACTAACTCTAAAATCATACGAATATACTCAGTATCGATTTGAGTCAAAATTAAACCCTAATTTCAAAAATCACATTTCATAAATTTCAAATTCAGTGAAATAATTCAATAAAAAAAAACATTATCCTAAACATCATACTTCTGTGGATGTTAACAAAAACAAAGAAGGGGTTTCAATCCTAACCTGTTTTACAGAACCAAGGTTGCAGTTCTAGGGTTGTTAATGAAGAAGAAGAAGAAGATGATGATGATGAAGCAAATCAAAAATTCTGCTGTTGCTGCTGCTGATTTCAGAGACGGGTTGATGAAGAAGAAGAAGAAGAAGAAGAAGAAGAAGAAGAAGAAGAAGTCCTCAAAAATTTGGGGAGAAGGCCGGGATGGAAGAAGAAACAGAAACTGAGAGAGAGGAGGACGAAGAAGAAAAAGATGAGGAACAAATTAATTTTTTAAATTTGGGAGAAGGCCGGGATCGAACTCGGAACCTCTGGGTAAATTTTGAGATGTTTTGACAAAAATACCCTCAACAACTTAATTTATTACCCGGTTTTTTGTTTTTTTTAATTTTTCACATTTACCCTTCATATTTTGGCTTATCTACAAAAATGTCTAAAGGAAAAAGAAAAAATAAAAAACAGGGAGGGGCTTTTATGTCTTTTCATCGTTGAAAATTTTCCAATTTTTATCAAATTGGTTTAATTGTGTTACCCTACATTTGACACAAAGTCATCCTATATAGGGTCCTCCCTCGCTTCACTCGGTCGGCCCAAAGATTCCCTGATTAGAAATAAAACTACATACTTTTGATTAGTACTTGCCTTGTTTCCCTACTGAATGCAAAATTTTACATAATGAAATCGTGTGACATCAGTGGTCTAGTGGGTAATGTGATGGTATGGTCCCCCAATAATTGATGACAATCTAACAGAGAGACCTTGTGAGGAGAGAGAGAGTCTCAAATAGTGTTTTGAGGCGATTATTTGGCGACAACGATTCGCGTTACCGATTCAATTTCTTCTTCTCCATTTCTTCAATCTATGATTCTGCTTTGGGGATTCTAGCTACTAGGTGATTCTTGTTACTCTGGATTCTGGTTATCTTTGATTCTGGCTGCTGTGTCTCCTTTGTTCCATAAGGTTTGCTACTCCCATTTTTGTTATCGACTAGGTCAGTTTGGTTGACCTAGGTTTTGAATTAGTAAAGTTTGTGTTTTGCATCACTTCTTTTTGGGTTTCTTTGGGGTTTCTGGTTTAATGGTCAGTGTTGATTTAGGATTGAAATCTTTAAGCTTTAGAAAATTATTTTTCCAAAGTTGGGTTTTATTTTAAATTAGGGAAATTTATCCTGGTTGTTTTTGGTTGTTTCGTGAGTTCTTCTTTGGGTTTTTTTCCCTATTGTTCAAGTGGTGAAACCAATTTTGCTGGTTGTTTTGTTGGTTGTTATTACTGTATGTTTGTGGTGCCTAGTGAGTTCTTATTTGGGGCCGGGTTCTTCTGAAGATGGAGATTGATCTGTTGCGTCAATCTTTTGATCTGCTCACTGTAACAGATGTTTCTCATGTTCCTTCTAAGGATGAAGATCTTCTTTGTGGGTTTTTTAGCCGGCTAAGTATTTCCTGTGACATTTTTAATTTGCCGACGATCTATAACACTTCCCCGGTAAGGTACCAGGAAGACTTGAGTTATCTAAACCACACCTGGATTATCTCTGCGGGTCATGGGCTTCGTGGGTCGGTTTATTTCACTTGGGCTAAGCGTACCAATCTGCCTTGGTGTAGTCCTCATGCCAGCTTTAGGACTCAGTTTTACTTTGTTGGGCTTCTGTTTTTGGGCTGTCAACTTAAACGAGATTTCTTTCTATTCATCTCATATTCTGGAGTGAGACAGAAGAATGATTGGTTGGCTTTTGGGTACTTTGAGGATGCTCAAAGTTGGAGTGGTATCTTGTTTTATATCCTCTGGAGATCTAAAACTTTTGGTTTGATGCAAAGAAGGCTTCAGTGCATACTTCTGGTTTCAGTGATGAGCTCCAAGCAAGTATCTGCAACTGTTCCATTTTCAGTTTCTCAGAGCAGATATTTTTCCCCATCTGCTGTCGGTTTTATTTTATTTCATGTTTTTGGTGTAATTTTTTCTTGTCTGTTAGGTTTAGTTGGTAGTGTTAAGGGTCTCTCAATAACAGCGACTTTCAGTGGCCTTTATCATCACGACAAGCTTCTCCGGCAGGTAGTAGAATTTGAAGAAATTCATTTTCTAGCTTTATCGACTAGGGAGATTAGCCGTGTAGTCATCAGTGGTGGGTATCTCCGGCGGGTACATGATTTCTTTGCAATAAGAGATCTTAGTCTACCAACTAGGGTTACTCCCCCTAAGTTCCATGTGACTATTCCTTTAGTTTTGATTATTTGGGTGGTTTGTTACCTGTTGTTGTTGTGCTATGAGGTTGGTGATGATCTTCCTTTGGAGATGGATTACCCTAACTTTGATCTGTTTTGTCCTGGCCGGTGGAAGCTCTCGTACGGTCTTTTCGGCGAGTTTAATTTCCACACGCCGTGCGGAAGAAGTGGATCAACTTTGGTCTCATGGCACCTCTCCTTGTGGAGGAGGGTTCAGTCAGGTTGTTTGAAGAAAAAAAATATTCTACCGAGTTGTGGATCATGCTACACCGATTCAAACTCACTCGTACGTATGTGTGGTGTTACTGTTACTGTTACCGTTCGATGGCCCGGTCATTTCTATTGGTTTCCGGTTATGGGATGCTGGTTACGAGATTCTGGTTTTCATTGTAGTTCGCTTAGTGTGTAATGTTTTGTTTGTTCTGTTTCGTTTACATTCTTGTAACTTTTAGGGTTTATCCCTGGTTTTCTTATTAAAAACAAAAAAAAAGGTCCCCCAATAATTCGTAAAGTGTACCACACTGTTCTGAGCAACATTTTAGGTTTTTTTCCCAACCCACGAGCTTCGCGTGAATGTGCAACACAGTAAACTCTTATGATTAAATTTCAGGTTACCTGTTGATTTAATGTCAAAGATTAATGTAATATTACAGATGTCATTGTAATACATTGGTAAAGTAGTAAAGTCATTTGGTGATACAAGGACAAAAATTAATGTAAGATTAAGTAACAAGGATACTGTATAGTCAAAATGGTCGTATATTTTTGCCTAGCTAAATTTGGCCCCATAAGGGAGTATTTGGCCCCATTGTATTAGTTAAAATAGGGATTTATTTAGTAAAAGTCAAGACTCAAAAATCCCTTGCATGACTTTTATACCCTTCTCTATTTAGATAATGTCTTGGCATAACCCTAGATAATGTCTTGACCTAACCGTAAACTAAAATCATATATTTTCTCTTCTTCTCTCTTTCTTCTTCCCCCTCCCACTGCAGTGTCGCCACCACCACCAACAACCACCTCCACCGCCGCTACCACCACCAACAGCTGTCACCACCGTCACCGCCACCACCACCAACAACTACCACGCCACCACCACCAACAATTTGTCCGTCTATCTTCGTTAACCGTCACTGCCGCCACCACCACCACCTCCAACATCAACTAACACAACCACCGCCCCACCAACTGCAACTGCCACCAACAACCACCTCCTGGAGATTCCTTTGTTGAATCCATCCTTAATTATTGTAATCCCAACATCATCAGAGAGTGGTATATTGTAAATCCCAGTTAATACCATACACCCAAAACCCATTTCGACACTTAGTGGAACGAAAAAGCAAACCTAAAATTCATTCCATAGTAAACAAAATTCATTTTGTTTCTTGAATTTTGATGTTTTGAAACTCCTTGTAACCTAAACTTTGCTATCAATGAAGAAGAGTTTATTTTCAAAAAAAAAAAAAAAAAAAAAAAAATCTAGTTAAGTGAATCGAATCAATCTAGACAAGAAAAGCCATACCGATGGATTTAAAAGGAAAAAAACAGTTCCAGTTCTTTGAAATTTGAGTAGAATGAATAGTAAGGTACATAAATTCTTGTAACCAATAATTGTAGTACAACCACGTACATAAACGCTAGGATTTTTTATTATAATTTCTATTTCATTTTCTTGTAAGAAATATTTTGGCAATTTGTAATTTGATTTGTTTTGAATTGGTATTATGATAGATTGGATTCATTATCTTTTCGATGCTCAAATGTTTGGTGAAATGTTCGGGAGAGATTTTTGAATGCAATGATTATGGATATTTTTCATTTTCGATTGAATCAATTTTTGATTGGGATTCTTCATGAGAGATTTAAATTAATTGGGGAAGAACATGGATGGAGATTAATCGGCACTTATGCATATATATATATGGACAGATTGTACCATAATCGGTTCTTCGGAGCACCATCAATTACCGATTCCAATTGAAAAAAAAAATCAATTTTCTGTTTTAGAAAACAACCAAACTCGGTTCTTATATCACTAAATATAGACCGATTATGTTTATAAACGTCTAAACAATCAGTACTTATATTAATCTATAAAGGCTGATTATATTTAATCGTTTCTATTGATATGTAATATAGGCCGATTATGTTTCTTCATTTTCACAAAAAAAAATTATCGTTGCTATTATCCTATAATATATGCCGATTATAAGAATCAGTTGTTCTGGTGCAACTTAAGTACCGATTCTGGTTGTTTCATTTTAGAATTTTTTCGACTGGAATCAACCGATGTGTCACGAAATATAAACCGATTCTGGTTTTACTTCATAATCAGTATATAACCGATAACCACCGATTATTGCTATTGTTTTTTTTTTTTTTTTTAAATGAAGAACAATCGATTGATATGGTGGCCAATAAACGCCGATTCTGGAAATAATTTACTTAATGAAATTTACGGTGGGAGGAGTAGAGGTGGATGTGGTGGTGATGGGGTAATATTATTTTTTTTGTCTTTTTGTAGTTGGCTTAATAAGATCTATGGAGGAAGATAGTGGTGGTGGAGGCATTGGTGGTGGTGGTGGTGGAGGCGGTGGTGGTGGTGGTGGTGATAGAGGCGGCGGTAATGGTGGTGGTGGAGCAACAATGAAGGAGGGGAAGGTTATGGATATGTAAGTGGTGGTTATGAATATAAAATGAAATTAGATTAGAAAGTTAGTGAGGGTAACTTAGTAGATCCTCATTTTTTTGACATCCCATAGCCACTATCCTTAGATAGGTTAATAATTTCATGGGACCAAATACTCCCTTAGAGCTTTTCCAATGGTGGTTGTGTAAATTTCCTATGTGGCACTATGGGAAGACATCCTCTATAACTAGTTTTCCTAAATATAAGGATTAAAAATGAATCATTCTCCAACCCATATGCATCTTTTCCTTGTTTTAATATAATTTTCAATTTAATTTGTAGATTTTATTAACAAAATAAAAATATTTTCTCTTATATTTAATAAATCAGATTTATTTTAGTCAATAAAAGTTGACGTGGATGGGAAGACATCCTCTAAGTGAACCTCTACATCTAGAGGTTCATTTAGAGGATGTCTTCCTAAAATTAAGGCATGTCATGCTAATATTAATTGTAGAGGTTAGGGTTGGAGAATCATTTTAGCAAAAATGAACATGGATCCTACGTGGATGAAGACTTTTTTCCTCACACACAATCCATTGGAGAAGCTCTTATGGGACCAAATTTAGCCAGGTATTTTTGGGTCGTTTATGTTCAAACTTGTGAACAACATAATTTTTCAAACTGCCCACGCAAAGGAGCATGTTCTATGGTCAAAAAAAAGAAAGGAAA
>JAJJMA010037573.1:3640-19506 GCA_023529015.1 Papaver nudicaule
GACTGAAGAGTTTCATGCATCTGCTGAAGTTTCTTGGACTTAGAAGATTCAGTTTCAAACTTTTCCTTATACTCTTGGAGTGTCTTAACGTCATTTTCCAGATTGAAAATCTTGCAAGTACACTGCAAATGTTCAGCCTTCAGCGTATGCATCTTATCTTCACAAGATTGATGGTCTTTCGCATGTTCCTCTAGCTGAGCAATTCTTGCAACACAGTCTTGGTGCTCTTTCAAGGTGGTGGTTTGTGCTTCCAATTGAGATTCCAAACTCTTGTACTTCTCTGAAACAAAGAAAAACATGGTATTAGCGCTGAGGCAATAGCAAATTGGAAATTACATGGAAAAAGAAAATCCTAAGGAGCTACCTTCTAGACCGCTAACATACTCTTGAATACCCTTTTTAGCAACACTTATCTCATCAAGTTACTCAGAACTTCCTGATCAGAGCAAGGACCAACGGCCTGTTTGATTTTGAGTCTAAGTATGGTATTCTCTTCATTCAGCTCCCTAGCGCGATCCCCATGAATTTGGGCGAAATCTTTATGGTGTTGAATTTCATCTCGGGCGGTATCTCTTTCAGCGGTACGACAAACCAATGTAGACGATAGGCGGGAAATGGTGGCTTCCTTCTCCTTTAGTTGGGAAGACAGCTTCATATGCTCCACAGTCATTTTTCCTTGGCTTTACGTTCTAATTCCGCTAAGCGAGAAGCGTTGTCAAGCTCACTCTTTGCCCATGCCACATCCGCTTCAGAAACTTTGAGCAGATGATCAAGATTTATGTTAAGATCAGTGACATTACGCAATTCTTGGCGGTACCACTTAACATCTTGGCCCAAATTGAGTAACATATTACGTTGCTTAGTGTTAGCACTAGTCAACTTACCAATCTCAATTTTCGGTTTGCTTTGATCGGCTATCATGGTGTTGCCGGCGACCTTATAAGGGAAAGGGACTAGACGTTGGGAAAAAGGACGACAGAATGAAAAACTATCGTATGAAAAATTGGAAACGACCACTAACCTTGGAGTTCTTCATGCTTCTTTTTCTCTACATTGTAATTGATGCGCATACGGCTGCTCTCCTTCTTTTCTACAGCTAGCTGGTGTTTCAAGGAAGCATTTGTTTGATCCACTGTGGCCTTTGCTTGGCGCAGATTGTCAAGTTCTTGTCTTAGCTGAGCATTCAGTATGATACTACCAAGATTGCGCTGGAAATCCTGCAGAGTGAAGCAGGTTGGTATAGTCAGAAATGAAGTCATGATAAGAACAAAAAGTTTAATAGTAAAGTTGAGGCAGTAATCTACCATGACGGCGCCGCAAAATTGCTCATAAGGAGTAAGATGAGAGACGGCGGTAGTAAGTTCGACGGGATTCAGCGCTAACCCAGGTTCACTTAGCTTGCTCATTGATTCTAGATAAAGAGTATTAGAACCATTCTCATCCTGAGACAGTAATTTAGCAAAAGAATCCACTAACTTATTCGGCGGTAACTGAATCATTGAGGAGCTATTGCCAGCAGAAAGCCAGGCAGAACTCTTCAGAGAAAGAAGGTGACGAAGAACTGAGACAGCGTCGTAAGCAGCTGAGGCAGAGACAGGCTCAATCAGATTATTTGATTGCTTAGGAGTTTGCATCTCAACGGTATTCTCGCCAGCATTATCCACATTCATCTCAGCAGTACCTTGCCCAGTGGTGGCAGTAACTGAAGTAGTAATTGGTAGAGTTATAGGGGTTTCTTCAAACACCTCGTCAACATGACGCTCACCAGCAGCTTTCACAGACTGGTCCTCAGAAATAGGATCACTAACAATATTTGGGTTCTTGGACTGATTACCTTTCTTGGAAGCAGTAGACTTTTTGGTCTTTGGTAACTTTCCTTTATTCTTGGAAGATTCGTTATCATTCTTCTTGGAAGAATCGCCGTCCTTCTTCTGGGAAGATTCATTATCCTTTTTCTGGGAAGACCCGCTGTCCTTTCTTTTGGAAGAGCCGCTGTCTTTCTTAGCAGCAGTAGTAGACTTGGAACTGTCATTCTTCTTGGACCCAGCAGTAGACTTGACGCTGTCATTTTTCTTTGATCCAGCAGTAGACATCCCAGGAAGACCGCCAAGAGTAGCTTTAACACGCTCTATGGCGCTGAGAGGTGTATCCGCTTTGGGCTTCTTTGACGCCGACTGTGAAAGGAAAACATTGTCGCCTTCTGTTCAGCTAACAAACAGAGGCAAATATATATACATATATTTCAAAAAGCAATAGTAAAGTGTTTGTTACCTCAACAGCGTCTCCATCTTTTCCTTTCCTCTTGGTGCCCTTTCCTTTCTTAGTGGGCGGTTTGCAAAACTCGGGTTTCTTAACCCATTTTCTTTTTTCACCAACAACAAATTCTCCATCCTTTTTGAGATACTGGTTCTCCTCATCCCAACGGACGGACCAGAAATCATGATTGGCTAGAGCAGAATGCTCAGGAAGAAAAGCTTCACGGGGAATAGTCTTCTTTTCATCTTCAAAATCTTTGAGCCAAGGACCTTCAACCAAGCAAGGAATGACACCCCAATGGTTTTCAGATTTATGGCGGAGTGAGGGATTCTCGGCGGTAGAAGTTTTCCTGTCAACGTCCCTCAGGAATTTCTTGTTATTGTCTGAACCTCTTCTTGACTCAAGGCTGTATAGCCAAGGCTCGCCGGCTCTAAGGCTAGGCCTCACCTGGTATTGATCAATAAAGTTTTCAACGGTATACAGTTCCTTGTTGACAAAGGCTTGATTCCTAGCAATTTTAGGATAGAGCGTATAGCCGTTACTGCGGGCAACCCATTCATAAAGTATGTGAATGGAATTACCAGAAAGTTGAGCGGGATGCTTGTTTATGTGCTTCAACAGCAGAAGAAGAAGGGGATTGGCAGGATCATAGAGAGGGAATTGATATCCAGCCCTAATTTGGCCCATGGACATAACTAAATGGTTTTCATCTTGACCATCTTGGCGGATGTGTTTGAGGAGGAGTTTCTCAGAGCACATAGTGATGCCGGCAAGAGGAGAAATATTAAGCGTTGGAGTAATTTTATGCGCTGGAGTGCAATATCCTTCCCAGTCATCGCCCCAAGAAGGTTTACCGCCCATATCAGAGGATTCTTCATCGTCGGATTCCTAGTCTTGAAAACGTGAGGAGGATTCAGCGTCCTCACGATTGGACCCTTGTTGTTGAAGTTCTAGGTTTTGATCGTAGGAAGAGTCAGTTGAAGCCATTAGATAACCGGAGAAGATGAAGATTGATCGGAAAACGGGAGTTGCAGAGGTGAAAAGTCATCGGAGTAAGGAAAAAGCAGATAACAAGTGAATATGGCCGGATGGCGTTGTAGAGCTGTAGCCTAAAAGAGGTTTTACACCAATAAAAAGTTGAAAGGGGGCGGAAAATGGTTGTTTCAGGCAAAATAGCGACGGAGCAGCGACGGTTAGGGTTTAAGAGCAGAGATAAACAAAAGAGAAACTGAAAAGGAAAATAGGATACGTGAGGAGAAACAGAGTATTTATAGGAAAAGGAATCTCAACGGGTTCAGCCGGTTACAGGTCATAAAGTAACTCCGATATTTACGGCATGCCGCTGCACGTGGAGGAAGGTACTGTCAGAAGAAATGCGCTGGCATTTTCAGCGGTTTGAGAATTTCATCTTCAGCGACTAAAGTCTCTAAAGACGAAAAAGGCAAAATGTAGGTGTAGAAAATGCCTTAGGCCAATTTATAAGAACTTAAGGAAAGATTTATATTAAGGAGGGCATCCATAAGAGAGGAAGTATGGTGACAACGACATCTATCAGCGGTGATCATTTACAACGAAAGGACGCTGAAGAAATATTTGGAATAGCGGCATACTCCAGAATCACATCAGCGGTAGAGCCTCGACAAAAGCTGAAGTAGTTGGTTGAGCATTCAATGCTGAGCAGAACGGTCGGATTGTCAGGTTGAATGGTTGACTCAGTGGAATCCGAGTCATCGATCTTATCCAATACGATGGAAGGACGCTGAAGTTGTAAAGAGAAGGCGCTGAGACATCGAAGAAGCACGGCGGTAAGGCGGTGAGAAAGAGGACAAATAGTGTCAGATTCTTTTGTATGTATTAGCTGTATTCCATTATTGTAAGCGCCTATATAAGGCCGAGTGCGTCAACTGAGAGAGGGGTTGGAAAAGTGATTGCTAGGGTTTGGTCTGTAGAGAGGAAGTAGATCCCTTACTCTCCATAGCCCAAATTGATAGTGAGATCTTGTGTGTGTTGTAGAGAGATCCTTTGCAAGGTGAGATGCAAGGAAGTTTGATATTAATCTATACATATTTGTGCTGGTTTGTTATCTTAAATATTGTTCATTACATTGTATATGAGTCTTTATGTTCCATGCTTATGTCATCTTGTATGCATACTTGCTTATGATGTTTTACTCTAAGTATGCTTGTTATATTGTGTTTATGAACTGATAATAGGGGTGTATTGGTAAAATCTCTACCATGGGGATTTTACCAACTACATGCGCATCACCAAACTAAAATAAACCCGACGAAATGTGTTTTTGGTGTGACTTCGGGAAAATTTTTGGGATATGTTGTCAAGAAGAATGGAGTAGAGGCTGATCAAGCAAAGATTAAAGCAACCATAGATATGCCATCGCCGGTGACAGTAAAAGATGTTATGCGACTCAATGGAACTTTGCGTCACTTAATAGATTCATTTCGAGATTCTCTGATAAATGCAAATTATTCTTTCACACATTGATAAAGGGAGAGAAATTTAATAGGACAGAAGCTCATGAAGCTGCCTTCCAAGGTATTAAAAAGCACCTCACTACTCTTCCAGCGATTCAACCCCCAGAGCATGGCGAAGAACTTAGAGTTTATCTCGCTCCAACACCATTCGCCATCAGTGCTGTACTTGTAAGAACCAAAGGAGGGGAGACGCCTATCTATTATATTAGCAGAACATTGCAGGGAGCAGAAAAGAATTATACCAAAATTGAGCAACTAATCTTGGCGTTAGTTTTCGCATCTCAGCGGTTGCGTCCATACTTTCATGCTCACCCTATCGTTGTTTTAACTAAGACTCCTATAGAATCAATTCTGCACAACTCAAAGAGTGGGGCGGATTGCTAAATGGAACACACAAATTGAACAGTTCGGCGTTCAATATGAAATACAAACAGCGCAGCGATCTCAAATCATTGCAGACTTCCTCGCTGATTTTCCAATTGAAGAAGAAGAAGAAATAAAAGATATCCCTTTTTCGCTAGACGTGCAAAAAAGTGAGATGCCAGAACTATTGAAATGCAGCCCTACAGGATGGGAGGTATATGTTGATGGCTCGTCAAATAAAGAAGGAAAAGGAATAGAAATTGTTTTTACTTCGCCAAAAGGAGCCAGAATAGTACACTCGCTGACGCTGGAATTCCAGGCGACAAACAATGAGGCAGAATACGAAGCAGTCATACACGCTATGAGATTAATCATTGAAATGGGTATCAGCGATGTTAGACTGACAAGTGACTCACAGCTGGTGGTTCAGCAAATATCTGGACGTTATCAGGCATCAGACGCTTCTCTGCAGAAGTATTCTAAACTTGCTAGGGAGTATGCCCAGGAGATTCCTGGTATCAAGTTCCGTCACATCTGCAGAAAGGACAATAGGCACGCCGATGCCTTGGCTTTTATTTCATCGATGATGACAAATCCTGACATCACTTCAATAGCTATTGAGAGAGTGAGGCAATCTTCTATGGAGGAGCGAGAACAAAGGGAGGTATTGGTAACAGACATAGAAGAATCAGCGGAAACAGATTGGAGAACGCCGATACGATATTATCTGGATCGACTCACTTTGACGGGGAAGCAGATCTTAGCTCATCAAGTCATTAGCAGGTCGGCGAATTGAACTTCGAGATGGAATACTGTATCGCAGGTCATTTTCTGGGCCATTGCTGAGGTGCGTATCGAGAGAAGAAGGCAAGAAATTGCTAGAATCAATTCATGAAGGAGACTGCGGAAATCACAGTGGCCAGCGAACTTTAGCTCTGAAAGCAAGAATGCAAGGATACTATTGGCCTTGGATGAATAGTGATGCTAAGGAATATGCCCGCCGATGCAAAAACTGTCAGTTGTATGGAAGAAGAATCAAGGCGCCAGCAACATCATTAAACTCAGTACTGAGCCCATGACCTTTCGCCAAGTGAGGCATTGACATCATTGGAACGCTGACTCCAGGCTCAGGGCAGCGGAAATACATCATTGTAGCAACTGATTATTTTACCAAGTGGTGTGAAGCCAAAGCTATCAAGAAGAAGACTGGGCAAGAAGTATTCACATTCATCTGGGAAAATATATTTTGCAGGTTCGGTGTACCGGCAGAAATCTGTACTGATAATGGAAAATAGCTTGTGGGCGATAATATTAGAAAATTACTTGCTACTTATAGCGTCAAGCTGGGAAAATCAACTCCATTGTACCCACAGAGTAATTGTGGAGGGTAAAACCCCTCGGGACACCTGTCAGAGATCCAAGAAGCATGATCGCGCCAGAAGAAGTATCGGCGAAACCTCGGGACCAAACTAAAAAAGGGTGAGGCCGAATACACCGAGAGACAAATCAGATGAAAGGGATTCGGCACCGCCCCAAAGGACCGAAGCCCAAGAACCATCTTCGGAGGACTGCCGAAGGAACTGCCTTACTCGACAAGGACTGACACCACCACGATTGAGTCCCTTGTCTTATTAGCTGTAAACCACCCAAGCTCGGCCTATATAAGGCGATCTTGGAAAACATTGTAAGGGTTGGAATTTTTGGGTTTAACCTAAGCGGCAAGAGAGGGATTAGGTCTGTATCTCCTCTAGCTCCTTAGGATCATAATCCATGTTGTTGCAACACTAAAATATAATCTTCATACATTTAGTCTTTTGATTAATCTCTTTACATATCTTCGGTATTGTTCTTGAGGTCTATGCACCTTGAATCATGTTTGAATAACTGTGTGTGTGAGTGAGATCTATGCAGATTTTCTACTCATACAGTTTGGCGCTAGAAACAGGGAATGATTAAAACAACTTAGGGTTTGCCTTTGATTTTTTGGGTTTTCAAATTTTTCATAGATTTCTTCATTCTTTCAAAGATTTTCAAAGCTTGTTCTTTAAAAGAAGCTCCAATACCTTAAACATCTAAAAGATCCTTCTAGGCTTTAGCGTGTTTAAGGGTTTTATGAGCAAATCATCAGATGGTAAGGTCATCAACTAAGGGTTTCAAACCTTGGCATGACGAAACCGATTTCAAAAATGGTAGTTGATGTTCATCATATATGCATTAAAATTGAGGTTAGCTGTAAGAAAGCGATTATGAAAAAAAAAACTGATTAACCTATTCTAGGGTTTTCAAATTGCCTGCTATATTTGGAAATAAACTTTTATGAAGAAACCATTGGGAAAGATGCTTTTGGCTAAAAGACAAGATATATAGTTAGGGATATATCTAAAAGGAACGAATACGACTTACGCTATAAACCCGCACGATAAAAACCGTTGCAACGTACAGACCTACATGGCCGACATAGTACACTGCAGTAGCCGCCTTGGACCTCACGACTTTTTTGTCTTCTGACAGGTCACAACCAGAATGGCTTCGAAATCTGACCAGGCTCTGAAGCAGCGAGTGGGATCTTCGAGGCAACATTACACCAGGTTTTCAACGAGTAAAGGGTTATCACCCGAGGTGGCGGCAAGCACAGTCCAACACAGAGAACAAATAAACGAGGACGAAGTGCATATAGAGGACTTAGGCCCAGAGGGAGAAGGATTCCCAGAGGCTGACGACCCACCTCAACAATAAATACAAGAAGAAAATGGAGAAAACGATGAAGATGAAGACGAAACGGCTGTTCCTGACAACGACATGCCGGAACACCATCCAACCAAAGAAAATACGGCGAGAGCTGCACAATTTAAAAAGTTAATTTTGAAAAGCAGAAAGATAAAAAAGCTAAAGAAGCAACTAGCCGAAGCAAACAAAAAGGTGGCAGAAAAGTCTGCATCCAACTACAAAGGATGCAGCGAAGGACACTCTCGTCCAAACAGTATATCTCAAACGAATGAGCACTCTGTATCCAAATCATACATCAAGACCAAGGGCATCAGCAAAGGCCACGGAATCACAATATCAAGCAAGAGGACCGAACCAGGTTCGTATCCGAAGTAAAGCATACACATACTTAGCGAAGGTAGCCAAACGAAGAAGGACGCCGAAGCTAGGGCCCTACAGCAAGCAATGTTAAATCAGATCAAGACACTCCGAGCAGAAATTTTCGACAACAGGATCCCATCAAACGACAGGATTAAACTCACACAGGCAATGAATGATGTCAATCGGTCACCTCTAAGGAAATCCTCTCAATGGCGATTCCAATAAAATGCACTATGCCCACCTTCACATCAATCTTCGATGGCTCTGGAGACCCGACCGTGCATATTAAAATGTATCTCCGAGTCTTTTTGGCTTATGCTGATAGAGATGAAGTGCTCTGTAAATATTTCCCTTCTAGCTTGAAAGGAGAAGCCCTCGCTTGGTATGACAACCTCCCAGCCAGCTCGATCTCGTCCTTCGAAGAGCTGTCCAAAGTCTTTATACTACACTTCCTATACAACAACTCCTCCAAGCCAGGGGTGGAAAAATTATTCAGCAACCGGGTACGGCCAGGAGAGTCCACCAAGAGTCTGACAAACAGGTGGACTGAACAGTGCGTAGAGGTGGGGAACGGAGTAACAGAAAAGGACAAAGTACGAGCATTCCTCAACGTTCTTGATAAAAACCATCCTCTATATGACAGGCTCTTCTCCAAGAACCTCAAGACGCTACAAGATCTCCGAAAATACCAGAAGGAGCGAATCACCTTGGAAGAAATCAAAGAACAAGCAACCTTGGGGAACGAAACCATCCTAAAACAGGTTCACTCAATAAACAATTTGTCACTCGAAGAACGAGGCCAAACGATGAATACTCAATCGGGGGATCCGTCGAAGAGAGGTAGACAGGAGGATAATGGTCGCTATGGAAACGAAGGCAAGTTCGGAGATGGCAAGTACCACGACAATCGAAAATACAATGATAACAGAGGAAACGGCCCTCGAATACGAAGGAAATAGCAGCCAGCAAGGACAAGGAAACAGAAAGTTTGGAACAACAAAGCCCGGATTCCCTGTTTTTCACGATAGAAAACTTCCAAAGCTTTGCGTACCCATCGAAGATGCTCTTCGGACTATCGAGCAATCCGAATTCGCCGGTGAAATAAGATATCCCAGAAGCAGGGGTAATCAACCAAAACACACAAAAAATTCAAGGGACTACTGTCAGTTCCATAAATTTTACGGGCATACGACAGAAGATTGCGTCACGGCACAGGACCAAATTTATTTCTTCATAGCCAGAGAACAATTCAAACACCTTCTGGAACTACCAAAGCCCCCTCCGAATTAGCCACAGCCGAAGGAGGAGCCGAAGCATGAAGCTTATGTGATAACCATCGATAGAGACATTCCGAGATTCGGCGCCTGTAATTCCATTGTTCACACAAATGGCCTCGAGGGGATCCAAACAGACAGAATCCATAAGAGGGATTTTGAGGGAAAGGAAATACTCAGCGTAGTCAAGAAGAATCATCTAGAGGAATGGCAAAAGCAACCTGTATTCTTTTCTGCAGCAGACATCCCCAACGAGGGAAGATCACCCAACGACCCTTTGGTCATCACCCTTCAAATGGGAAAGGTAGCGATGCCAAGAATACTCGTGGACCCTGGGAGTTCCGTTGATATACTTTTCGGACAAACATATGATAAGATGAAGGGAAAGAAAGCTGCTTTGGTGCCCTCATCGTATAATATATTCGGATTTAATGGCAAACCATTGACACCTCGGGGGGAGCTAATGATAACAATTCATGTTGGCAGGCAAAAGCAACCAACTTTATTTTGCATAGTTGACATAGACTCTCCCTATAACGCTATCGTGGGAAGGCCATGGTTGCATGGCATTATGGGAGTAGCCTCAACCTTGCATCAGAGGATCAGGTTTCCAACTCCACGAGGGATCGCGGAGATACCAGGCGACCCTTCCGAAGCTCGTGCCTGCAATGAAATAGATGTTCAGGCCAAAGAAGGTAGCAAGGAATGCTCGGGGCAAACTAAACAACCAAGGATAACAGATGAAAGCATAGAGAAATTCATAGCTGAAACGGAAGCAGGAATGGCAAGCATCAGGCAAGACAACATAAAAAAGGACCAACGTCCCGACAATAGAGAACAGTTCCTCGTAGCAGCAGGCTGCCTCCAGACTCCGAATGAACAATTGAGAGAGCCTTGCGAAGGCAGGGACATTCAACAAGAACCTTTCTGGGGAGGACCATTCTTCATAGAAAAACAACTTGGGAACGACACGTATAGCTTGATCAACCTTGAAGGGCAGAAGTTGAAAACCCCAGTGGAGGGGAAGCATATGAAACACCTCGTCTAAGAAAACAACTTTTTATGTAAGCATCACTCGTAGAAAGATTGAATAAATAAAAATCGCACCCTTTGATGCAACTTCTTCCAAAATCAAACTCCAGATCCTGCCAGGGCGGGTAAAAAATTCCATCTGGCTAGGCATAACGACAAAGGCTTTAACGCCACGAATAAACTGGCCATGACGCCATCTCCCCTAGTGCCTCGTTGCAAAATAAAAAGGTTGTAACACCAAGGCAAAAACAAAAAGGCTGTAACGCCAAGGCAAAAAACGCCAACAATAAAAAGGCCTTAACGCCGAGGCAAAAAACGCCAAAAAACAAAAAGACCTCGAATAGCAGGCACAGAGCTGATGGCCATATAAATCGTAAGGGCCCTACGAGCTATATGGCACAGTCCTCTACCTACAAGACACCCCGTTAGCGGTGGGCACCTTGAATCAAGGCTACATAAGCTGATGATACATTCGTGCCCACTACCAAACGACCACGAGGACCTCACGTTCTCGGGCATCGAGGGGACGGTAAATGGGATTAACATCTACCTATAGAGGAAGATGGAACCCCGAGGCAGCTAATTAGCTTGCATTTACAGAAAATGACAAGTGAGTTATACATCCAAGGGACCTCCTCCAAATAAAAAAACAGCCTTGAGGAGGGGCAATTAAATAGAAAAATAAGCAAATAAATCCTTCATATATATATACAATCAGTGCAGGACAAGGAAAGCGACAACAAAAAGTGTGTGTATAAACAAATGATTCGGACATAGCCGAAAAAGGGCAGAGCAAAATTACTAGCTAAAACATTTGGAAAGCCTTCGTTAGGCACAAAGGGAGGCAGCGTCAAAAATCTCCATTTCCTTCCTAAGACCCTTGTCAACTTGGATTTTACTGTCTTGCGTCCGAAGTTGAGAGTGGTATGGGGTAATTTCCATATCAGACTCAGCTTTCTCCTCACTTTCCTCATCACTATATTCCCGAACAGGTTCTTGAAACAAATAATGATTCTCTTTATCAAAGATAGTACCTGGGGCTCGGCCAGTACACACATCAGCTTCTTCCTCAAATTCTTCCTCGCTTTCCCCTTCGCTATATTCCAAAGCGGACTCTTGAAATAAGTAATGGCCCTCCTTATCAAAGGCAGTACCTGGAATTTGGCCAACACATTCCTTAGTGGAACCTTCATGACTTTGGGAAACATTATCTGCCATATTGACAGTCTTCCCCTCAGCGCCATGCACACGATCATTTTTGGAATCAACAGTACCATCTCCAGGATCTTCCTCGGGACCATGCTCGGATCCACCTGGACCATCATGGACACCCTCGGTGTCCTCCTCGGCATCACTGCCTTTGGAATCATCATTATCATCATCATCATCATCACCTGGACCATTCAGAAACTTTTCTAGCAAGCCTCTCCTACGAAGCTCCTCCCTAGCTAAGGCTACATATACCTCCTGAAGGAATAAATACTTATCACCAGGAAGTATTGCATCCGAGTCACGTGCACCAATAGGGCCATAAGTAGGAGGCTCAATGCCAATGGTCCTAAAAAGAGAACGACCATGCTTTCGACAGGCCATACTAGTAGCAAAGGCAGTAGTTAGAGCAGATCGGGAAAGAAGTTCTTCGACAGCTTGACCATATCTTAGCTCATGGTGCACGAGGGCAAAACCAGTCACCATGCTCCTCACGCTCGCCTAACCTTCAAAACGAAATTCTCGTTCTTTGGACAGCTGCTCAGCGCACCTCGCCACCTCTTCCAAGCGTCGCTTGCGCTCAAGCTCAAGTTCTTGAGAAAGTCTGTTTGTATCGGCAGAGCGACGCTGACGTTCTTCGGATAGTTCTCGGGTCAGTTGTTTAACCTTGTCTTCAGCCTCCAACTTCCGTTCGGACTCATTCACCAACTGATTTGAGGCATCGTCCCTTGCCGCCACGGCATCAGCAACTTGCTTCTTCAAATTGGCTTCGATGCCTAGAAAACATAAAAACAAAAAACATAAGAATGATAGGACGATAAAACTCACTCAGGGATACGAAAGAAGCAGAAAACAAGAAAAGCTGGGTTAGCTCCCTACTCTCTTTAAATATCATATATTCAGAAACCTCGTGCTGATTAGTGAAACGAGGCACAAAGGCATTCTTCCTAACATCTTCGGAAGTAATGGCCCCACTTTTAGCTAGCTCTATTCGGTACTCATCAATGAGACGAGCAGAATAGTCTTTCGACTTATTAGCTAAAGCAAGTTCCAGACATATATCACTACAACTCCTCTCCAGAAGACCATTTTTCGTAACCAAATCATTGTTGACATTCTTTTGCGTAACCAGCTGAACCTTCAAAATTTTGATATTATCCTCTAACCTTTCAATCAAAACCCTCCCAGAAGCACTGATCGACCTCTCCGAGCGAGCTTCATCTCGCTCTCGTGTCAGACGATCCACATCCAGTTGGAAAAAATGATTCTCTCGGGCCAGAGCCGCATTCTTATTTTTAGCTTCCTCGAGAAGGCGCTCGACTTGGTCCCCTCTTTTTCTCTCTTTAACAAAAAGACCTTCGGCTTCCTGTCTTTTCATCCTATAATAATTCACATCTTCTAAAGCTTTGTTCCTCTCTTCCAAAAACCTATCGCTTCGGTAACTCCCGCTACTCGAGGCAACTTGAGAAGCTTGCCGACCCTCCCGAAGTCGGTCAATAGCCAATCTGGCCTCTTGAAGTTTTCTCTCGCTCTCCTCCAGCTCGCCTTTTTAAAAGAAGACAGTAAATCAGTTCTTAGCACAACGCTGCAAAAACAGATATCTACATAAATGACCAAAGAATAAGAAGACTTACATATTGAATGCTTTTTCGCAACAGCACTGCAAACTTTCTCTTGAGCCAGTTCCTCTTGCATCCGGTAAAATTCTCGTTCATGATAATCAGCCTCGCCAGCCTGATCAAAGTTATGAGCCAAAAGACCAGAGGCACGATAGGCACCCTGACAAAAAAGATTGTAAATAAACAGTTAACACAAAGCCTCGGCAACATCGGCATACGGGCAGTAAAGCATGAAAACACAACTCACCACTTGAAGAATAGCCAAGCTCTCCTCATAGGACAAGGGTGGATGGCGAAGATCATACTCGGCCCTGGAACAGTCGCCTCCAAAGATATCACCTAACTTCCTGCAATTTCAGGATCTAAAGGACGCCCCAAGGGATTCGTGGCCTAGGCTTCAAAGCGATTTGAAACTTCAACAGTAAAATCACAGGGGTTATGGTTTTCAAAAAGGACTTCCTTAAACCTCTCCGCAGTATATGATTGCCTATATTTACTAGCATAACTCGGAGCAGCCGGAAACTTCGAACTTTGCGGAAAGCTGACAACAAATTCTTTGGAAGAATCCATCTCAACAAATGAACCATCCCTTCGGGGAACAAGAAGGTCCACTGGAGTGACAATTCCTTTTGATGAAGGAACAGAAGGTTCGGCAATAGCACTTGTGGAAATTACCATCGCTGAGGCACTGATGGTAGTACTCGGCAAAGCAGAACCCGTAACAAAAACGTCCGAAGCAGCACCGGTGTCAGCAGCTGTAGGACCTACTATAACTGAGGCAGAGGCACCGACGGTGGTAATAGGCAAAGTATCGGAAGGATTCACGGCACCCACTTCTTTGATAACCGTTTCAGTGGCCTTCGGTGTTGATACCTTCTTACCAGCATTCGTAGATTCCTTCAGGGGTCTCGTAGTAGCTCGACGACGTCTGGGCTGAACTCCCTTAAGAATCCTTTGAAAAACAGAATTTTTCAGCGGCTGCGGAACTTCCGAATTTCCCCCATATTCAAAATCCATCAGATCGTGGCTGAGGTTTAGGGCACCTAAAGACTCTCCCTGCAGATAAGGACCCGTCTTTCTCAGGAAACAAATAGAGGCAAGTATGAATACTTCAGGAAAGAAGGTAAGAAAGTATTTGTTACCTGCTGCATAGTCTCCTCATCTGTTCGGGAACGCTTAAAGCCGCCCGAAGGCTCCACGAAAATACCCTTACCTTTCCCTGAAGACGAGCGGGATAACCCTTTATCCTCGTTAGAAAAATGAATAGAGAACAAATGATGAGTCCGAAACTCATGCCCTGCATCAAACTCGGTCCGAGGGAAGAACCGGCCAGAGTCCTTCCAACCTCGGAGTACGGGACCTTTAAGGAGTATAGGTTCCGAGTACCAGTCTTCGTCCATAGAATAATCCAAGGACCCAGGGATGATATTTTCGCTACCTTCCACGGACCGAAAGCTGACCCCCCAAGGAGCAAACTTGTTGTCTAGGGTTAAAAAGGGCTCGTAGTGTTTAAAGAAATTCTCAGCAGTATAATAGAATTTCGCTGTAGATCCGGCAGGGAAATTACTTTCAGAGCGAAGAACTCACTGATTGATGAGATAAATGGAGCTGCATCACCCCTCGAGGCTCAGGGAGAGAACAGAGAATGCGAAGAAACAAAGGATTTGCAGGCTTGTAAAGAGGAGGAAGTAGCCCTGCAGACATTTGATGGAATGTCACCAAGAGTCTGTTCTCACCATATTGATACTCCTCGACCAGCTCTGGAGTCAATCTAGAAGAGTTAATAGCTTCAATCTGAAAGCCCTCTTCTTTGAAATCCATACCTTTCATCTTTAGAATGAGGGCATCAACCTTAGAAGAAGACGACATAGAAAAAGAAGACAAAAGAGAAAAAGTGATACCGCCGGCTACCGGAAGTTGCAGAGGCAATTTGAATCAGAGGAAAGGAAGATGGGGAAAGTTTAAAAGAAATCAACTTTATGAAACACTAAGAGGAGTAAAACAATGGGTTATGAAGGAAAACACGGGTAGAACGCCTGATACAAAGTTGCAAATTGAGGGGTTTCACGGAAAGAAAACGCCGGCGCCAAGGAAGATGAATACGAAGGGGTTAAGGTATTTTTAGAGGGAGAACCAAAACTTAAATAGTGAAAGAGGAACCGGCGTTACCGGTCAGAAGGTAAAAAACCGCGAAATCCTCGAGTATAGGAAGAACGTGTCGAAAAACTCGCACCTGGCAAGTAGTGGGGATACTTGTAAGGAAGAGGTGGCTAAAAGGGGAATTTCCTCTCCTCGCATCTTCGATACAAGGAAAGGAAAGAGGCAAACTGTGGAGGGTAAAACCCCTCGGGACACGTGTCAGAGATCCAAGAAGCATGATTGCGCCAGAAGAAGTATCGGCGAAACCTCGGGACCAAACTAAAAAAGGGTGAGGCCGAATACACCGAGAGACGAATCAGATGAAAGGTATTCGGCACCGCCCCAAAAGACCGAAGCCCCAGAACCATCTTCGGAGGACTGCCGAAGGAACCGCC
>JAJJMA010037616.1:0-17545 GCA_023529015.1 Papaver nudicaule
TCATACATTACAATGGTGTGGGGCTGACACTACAATACAATGGATTGTCCCTTGGTTAATACGTTTTTGGTGATTCAAACCCTGTAACTACAAAATTTACTGTTTTTACCGTGAAGAGACTTTTGCCATTTTAAGCTTTCATTTGGAACCAAGGGTTAAAGAAATCTGATTAATTTAAGAGAGAATAAAGGTTCGCTAAAAAACAAAAGGTGTCTATACTCTATAACATGGCTGTGATTACATGCACGTACGAAACCAGTAAAGTTCACATGATTCTTCGTTGTGTGAGTGGAAATGAGACGGATGGGGCCGGGTAGTGAATGGTATTTATAGATATTTGTTAAGTTGAGTTCAGTGCAGTGGTTAATGTGTTACAGTTAACCTAACCAGTAATTAGTGTCACTAATAAATACTCCGGGAAGGGATATGCAGGCTATGAAGTAGATCAAATGCTCCGGCTTTCATCACTTGACAATTTAGCTCTAGCCACTAATCCAAGCTGCCAGAATTATTGGTGGTGGTTCGGCTAGCCTGGATGGGTACTGGGGTTGATTACTCATATTGTGTACCAATTCTTCTTGTAGGTACCAGAAATCTGGTGGACACGTGTCACCATCCTAATGGCGGTAGCAAGATAGTGAATACACGGAGAGGTATGCTAAGCTTGGGTCAATTCCCGACATTTCGCTCATCCTCCAGGCGAATACATCTGCGTATTCTTTTTGAAAACTCTCCAACTCCAAGCACTGCTTTTGTCCCATTAATGTTCCAATTTTAACGATTTTCGGTTCCTCACTAGTTCCAATATTCACATCTTCGGTAGGCTCTGTTGGGGCAAAGTTTGATGTTTCTTCGTTTATTGCACTGGGGTCCCTCGGAGCTTCCTTCGTAATTGCTTCCTTATCTCCCTTAATTACTTGATTAATTTCTTTATCGATCATCTCTGTTTTTTGTTGCTTGTACCGTTCCCTTCGATTTCTCCTTGCATACCTTCGTTGTTCAATGTCCTTACTGTGACATGCTTGTGACTCCATGCTTTCGCCTCTGATTTCAGCTATACCTGCAGGAGTTGGGAATCTAAGTTTTTGATATAGGGTAAAGGGTACTCCCAAGATCCCATGCATCCATGGTCGTCCTAAGATTGCGTTATACGGTGACTCGATGTCTAATACACAGAATGTGGTTTGCAGATTCATCGAGCTTATGTTGATTGGTAATGAGACGTCACCCTTCGGCTTCGAAGCTCTCCCGTTGAATCCGTAGATTATATAGTCTGAAGCCACCATCGAGATGCTTTGGAAGAATTTCCTGTATGCCATTCCGAATAGGACATCGACGGAACTGCCCGGATCAATCAATATCTTTGACAATGATACTCCATTTACATTTGCAGTTATCACTAGGGGGGTGTTGCTCGAGCCACCCTTGGGAAGATCCTCTGTTGAATAAAATACTGGTTCCAACTGCCATTGTTCAAATTTCTTTGCTTTTGCAACAATCATTATTTCTTTACCATCTCCATCTCTCTTGTGAATCCTTCCAGTTATGTTACTTCGTGAACTGATGCTTTTCCTCGGATGAATCATTGCGTTGCAATGGGCTCTCCTGGTCGAAATTTCGTCTTGCGATTTCATTTGGATGAACTGCTTTGGCATCTTTTTCCCGTGGAAGCGACCCTACAAGACGCAGCCGACAAGTGAGGTCCACAGTTGTCATTGTGTCCTAGTGGTCTGATATGTATGACACCCCTAACCATATTAGGCTTGTATGATTATTTTGATTGTTTCCTCTTTTGGCCAAAAAACCCTTTTTGTATTGTTTTTGGTAATGTCTCGCCAGAGAAATGTGTTTTGTGCCTGACTAGATCTCTGCGTTTCAAAGCTTGGTTTTCTTGAAGAAACGTCGATCCTATCATGTTGACAATTTCCTCAAAGAACCTTGAACATGCTAAAGCTTTTAAGATCTTTAGACATCCAAGATGGTAGAGCTCGTAATAATTGAATATATAGTTTAAAGAAAATTATAAAATTCTAGAAAAAATTTCCCCAAAAAACTTGAAAACCATAAATACAGGCAAACCCTAAGTTGTTTTAATCAGTCCATGTTTCTAGCGCCTAACTGTGTCGGTATAAAATCTTATTATAAATCTTATACCTAACAGACATTAGATCTTTGAACCACAAGTATGAACCCTAATCAAGTAAAGTGCAAAATGTAAAGTAGTAGACACATGATGTTTTTAACGTGTTCGGTGCAATGAATGCAACCTACATCATGAATTTATTATGTTCTTGGTGTTTGATTACATAAATCTCCATTAAAGGAAGCTATAGATCTAGTTTGTGTGGGGAAGAAGATGAGTAGAGGAGAAGGAGGAAGAGAGAGAAAGTAAAAGAGCAGATCCCTCTCTCTTATGAGATATTTCCTTTATATAGAGGAAATTTACAAGATAATTATATAAGTGCCATTTTCTTAACTACTAAGTAAAGGAAGTCTTCGGTGCTTCCCGCCTTCTTCCATGTTGCGAATATATGTCGGTTTACTCCTTCGACGGACTTCTTCTCCGAGCTTGGTATGTTCTTCGAGGGGAGCTTGGGTCTCGATCTGGGTAGCTACTTCGGAGGGATTGGTAGATCGAGGCGACATCTTCTAATGGTGGTCCATGGTTCGTAGACTTAGTCTCCGACTCTCTTCTGTGCTTCGCGTTCACGGTGTGTTATCTTGCTTCTCTTATAGGATGTTGACACGTGGCTCGCCGGAATTATGCCCCTACAAGTAAACATACACAAAGCATCACCTGCACATAATTTCCAATTACTTTACCTTGTTCAAGATTCTCAGTAGTAGGTCCTTTACAAGTAGCCCTGTTACGACCATACCCATAACATCTCCCACACATGTATTTCCTATTATCACCACCCTCATCCCTGTCCCTTCTTCTTTGATATCTAGGTCTACAAGGTGGTCTAAAGCACTTAGGAGGATTTACCTTCCTTGGATTCTGTACACAAATCAGGTTAGTACCAGGGCATGTAAAAGTAACAATTTACTTGAAAGTCAACTCAAAGTTCTTACTTTGGGCCACAAAGCTTTGTCATATAAAGGTCCAATGCAAGGAGCATACAACTTTCTGTAGTTGTCAACAGAATATATGGATGAACATACCTGCAAACGATATATCCCATGTCCTCTCTCTCTCCTTATCTCTAAGAAAAGAAACCACCTTCCCTTTTTAACTCCTCCTGCTCAAATCGGCTCTTTTGGAGCAGATCTGAGCAGATATGTTACTATGATGCTCCCCATCTTTCTCTTCCGTTGATTATTAGCACTAGTATATGTTTAATTTGTGATTTATTTGCTTGTTCTTGTAATTTTATTTTCTGTTATTTAGGGTTTATAAAGACGGTTCTCAATTTTCTTTGGTATCTCTTGTGCTCGATTCTGGCTATGGTTCACACTACAAAACTAGGCCCTATTAGTGACATTTTTTTTTTGGGCTGTAGGAAATAAACCCATTAGCTACGGTTTATCAGAAACCGTAGGAAATATATTGGCTAAGTCAAAGGTGGACTTTATTTCCAGCGGTTCCGCGTTTCCGACAGGCTAACTAGTTAAGCACCAGAAATTTCTAGATTTCCTACACAGTACTAAATGGTCAAAGCCATCAAAAGTTCATTAAGTTTCATAAATCCCGGCAGAAATTTTCATCTCGCGCTTCTTGTGGAGAAACCCTGCCTCTCTCCCGCTAAAATTTTCGCTAAATTAAGAAACAGTACTTTCATGATTTCTTTTATCTTCTTTCCCTTCTTCACTTTCAGATCTAGTTCTGAAATTGAGCTTCTTCTCCTCTTCTCATCTCTTCTCTTCTGCATGTCTTCTCCATCTCTTCTATTTTCTGCAAATTTGTTGCTACTACAAGGTGGGTTTTTCTTATCTTCCTCTCTTCTATTTTCTGATATCTCAGTCTCAGTATTTTTCTCTTATCAGAATATTAATTGTTTGTTTTTTTGTTGGTTAAGGGTTAAAGTTAAGAACTTTAAGGATCTAAAGGAGTCAGTTAAGGTAATATCTCTCCTCTTAGGTTTCAATTTCAGTAATTTTGTTATGGTTTATGTGTTCTTTGGTATGAATTTCAATTTTGTTAGGGTTTATATGATATGGGTTTTCAGATTTTTGGATTTAGGGTTTTTTTATTATTTTTTTTGGCTGATTTTATTTTTTAATTAATTTTTTGGATGAATTCTGGATATGGGTTTTGAGATTTAGGTTTAGTGTAAATAGCAAAGTTTCAAATTTCAGCAGATTTCATCATATGTTCATATGTCCTGTTTGTTTGTAAAACATTTAGGTACAAGTAGTTCATATATATCTATAATCATGTTGTTTATGCTCAATGATAGAAAGTCATGAGGGATATGTGTGTTTAGAGGTTGAAGTAGTTCATATGTCCTGCTGTTTGTATGGTTGTACTATCTTGAACTCTTTAGAGGTTGATGTATGTTTGTAAAGAGTAGATAGGTTCAACAAAATCATGTTATTTTGAGTGGTTTGAGGTAGTTCAGATGGTTACAGTTTAGTGTAGATTGTAAAAGTTTCAAGTTTCAGCATTGTACCCATGGATGTTTTCTTTTGTTAATATATTTTTGTAGATTTTTATACATGATGTTTCATTGTCTTCCTTTCCCATGCATGTTGATATACTTTGAAATTGTAATCAAGGGTTGTGTTTGAAAATGGATAAGAGTTGGGTTCACATTCAAGATAGATTGAGTAAGGAGTTTCATGAAGGGCTGTGTTTGTTCTTAAACTATGCGTTTGAGAATGGGAAGGTTACTGAAGATAACAAAATGAAGTGTCCGTGCAAGGAGTGCTGCAATGTTCCTTACAAGACCAGAGATAAGATATACGATGATATAGTCAGTTGTGGTATGTCAAGGAACTATACAATATGGTATCATCATGGTGAAGCTTTCAGAACAACATTTTCATCTGATTTGGGGGCAGAAAATGGAGATCAGGTTATTAGAGATAACAACGGTGAAGAGCAGGGAGATGACATTACGGGTATGCTGCGAGACGCATATGGAGTTCCAATGGGTACAAATGTGGATATGGGTGATATGCTTGTTGCAGAAATGAGTGGCATGCCAAGTGACAGTTCAGCTGCGCAGTTTTATAAGTTGCTAGAAGATTCAAAGAAGCCCTTATACCCTGGCTGTGATAAAATGTCGATGATGTCTTTTCTTATTAGATTTTGGAACTACAAATGCGTTGGTGGGATGTCTGACAAGTCATTCAAAGAGATGCTTCAACTCATGAGAGAATCATTTCCAGAAGGGTGCACATTGCCTGAAAACTTTACACAGTGTAAGAAGGTATTATCAGAACTGGGATTGTCCTACGTCAAAATTGATGCGTGCCCCAACGACTGTATGATGTACTATAAGGAGGATAAGGATCTTGATTCTTGTAAGGTCTGTAAAGCTTCTCGTTACAAAGATGGGAGATTAAAGATGCCGGCCAAGATACTTCGTCACTTTCCTTTGAAACCTCGACTACAACGAATGTACATGTGTTCTAAGACTGCTGGAGATATGAGATGGCATGATGAAGAGCGTACAAAAGATGGGGTATTGAGACATCCGGCAGATTCTGAAGCTTGGAAGCATTTCGACGAGATGAATCCGACTTTTGCAGCTGATTCGAGGAATATAAGATTAGGTTTATCCACTGATGGCTTTAGTCCTTACAGTTCAATGAGAAATCCTCATAGCACATGGCCTGTGGTTCTATTACCATATAACCTACCAACATGGTTATGCATGAAACAACCAAACATGATTTTGTCTCTGCTTATACCAGGCCCACATAGTCCAGGTAATGATATATTTTCTTTATTTTTATCTGTTTTGTGAATATTACATTATTCTTTGTATAATTCTTTCATAACCAATTGAAACTGATCATTATCTTGTATGTCTAAAACTACAGGTAACGACATCGACGTGTATCTAAGACCGTTAATAGATGAGCTGAAGGAGTTATGGGAGGAAGGGTTAGACACGTATGATTCCTCAAGAGATGAAATGTTCAAGATGCGTGCTGGATTACTATGGACTATAAGTGATTATCCTGGTCTTGCAATGCTCTCAGGATGGAGTAATAAAGGAAAATTGGCATGTTCAACGTGTCTTGAACAAACTCGGCACTAGTATTTGAAGAATGGAAGAAAAACAGTCTACATGGGCCACCGACGATTCTTACCGATGAGTCATAGGTAATAATACTTAATCTTGATTTCTGTTTTGTTGAAATTGTAGTTTTAAAGTGATTCTCTTGTGAATTTGGTGCTGGATTGGATCTGTTGAATTGAAATTAAGGTGGAACTGCACAGATTATGTTTTTTGTGTCTGTATTATAAATATTCCACTGTGTTATGTGTATAATGATGCTAATATTCAACTCACTCTCATAGGTTCCGCACCTCGCTTAAGAAGGATTTCAATGGGAAAGTAGAGCGTAGCCCAGCTCCAAACCCATTGCTGGGGCCGGATATCTTGAGCTTGTTGAAAGACATTCCACACACATTTGGAAAGAAGTTTGAGGAGATTTTGCTAGCAGATGGTACACGGCAAAGAAAAACACGAGGATCAAGTAGAACTGCAAGTAACTTGCCGGGCAATTGGAAGAAATTGAGTATCTTTTATGAACTGCCATACTGGGCAAATAATATTCTCAAACACAACATAGATGTTATGCACACTGAAAAGAATGTATGTGATAGTGTGTTGGGTACTCGTATGGATATTGCTGGAAAAAGTAAGGATAGTCTGAAAGCAAGATTTGATCTGCAACTCCTGAAGATTAGACCTGAACTCCACCCTAGGCCATTAGCAAATGGGAAATACTTCTTACCAGCTGCATGTTACTTCATGGATAATGCAAAGAAGACGATGTTTCTTAATGTGTTGAAGAATTTGAAGACTCCTGATGGTTACTCAGCATACATTGCGAGATGTGTAAATGTCCAGCAGCGTAAAATATTTGGACTGAAAAGTCATGATTCATATGTCCTCATGCAGCAGTTGCTACCTTTGGCATTCCGAAAGACGCTACTGTCTAAGGTCAGTAAAGTGTTAATGGAGTTGAGTTCGTTTTTCCGTGAACTATGCTCCAAGACGTCACGCCCCGAAGAATTTGAACAGTTAGAGAAACGCATCGTTCTCATTGTGTGTAAATTAGAAAGAATATTTCCACCTGCCTTCTTCAACATTATGGTTCACTTGCCAATCCATTTGGCGACAGAAGCACGTTTAGGAGAGCCTGTGCAGTATCGGTGGATGTACCCCATTGAACGGTATATATCCTGAACCCTTTTACATTTGCATTTTATTCATGTCCTACTGTTAAAATGTAGTTTGAAGAAATATTACCTATACATATTGTTTGAGATACTGAACCATCTATAGAGTATGCTAGAGTGACTTGGCAGGACTGTAAGAGAATTCTATCTAATTTCAGTTGAATGTGTGGCTGTGTGCTTTATCACTTCAAATTTTGGTTGAGCATTTGTTTTTTATCTTCATATTGTAACTAACAGACACCTACTTGGGCAGGTACTTGTACACTTTGAAGAAATATGTGAGGAATAAAGCTCAACCAGAGGGATCTATTGCTGAAGGCTATTTGGCTGATGAATGTGTTACATTCTTGTCGAGGTACCTCAAAGATGTGGAGTCAAGAACTAACAGACCACCTAGATACGTAGATGATACTCACATTGGGAGAAGAGATTTCCTTTAAATGTCGAACAAAAGAAGAAGTTACATGATTATATCTTGTCCAATGATGATGATGTAGCTCCGTACATAGCGTAAGCAATACTATTTCTGCTTTGATTACATAGCTTTAACTTGCGACACCATTTAATATGTTCTGCTTTCATTACCTTTTTTAGGCAACACAAAACTACACAGGCTATGTTGCATCCAAGACTCAGTGATCTTCAACGCCTGCGAATGCACAAACATGAGTTTGCTGATTGGTTTAGAAGTCATATTAGGTTGCTGACTAGATCTAATGTGAGAGTTGCTGAAGGATTAGATTTGGTTGCTGAAGGTCCCTTTTCAACTGCGAGACAATTCACTGGTTATACAACTCAAGGTTATAATTTCAAAGTTGCAAGTAAAGAAAATGGAGCAAAGACACAGAACAGTGGTGTGGTACTTGATTCGACAGCCCCTTCCTTTAGTAATGGAGCAGCTCTGAACCCAAGCAATGATACGGAGCGCACGTACTATGGAGTACTTAAAAACATAATTGAGCTGACGTATAGGCAAGGTCGCTCATACGTAATGTTCGAGTGCAATTGGGCTAATGTGGTGAATACTTCTGGCAGATCAAGGACTGCGGGTTTGAAGACTGATAGCTTAGGGTTCACTCTTGTGAATTTTAACCATCTCTTGGGGACACAACGGTAGGAGCCGTATGTGTTGGCCTCTCAATGAAGACAAGTGTTTTATGTCCAAGACCCTGTAGAACCCGAATGGAATGTTGTGGTAAGGAATAAACCTAGAGATATTTTTGACATGAGTGATGGTAATCCTGATCAACTACTGGATAATCTTCCATTTGGAGATGAAGTCAACAATGAAGAGGAAAACAATATTGGTGTCGTTCTAAATGATGAGGCTGGGGTGATTGTTGATGCTCCTACGAGCAACAACAGTAGCCAAATATGGGTTGAAGAAGAGGAAGGAGAAGAGGAAGAAGATGAAGAAGAAGAAGAAGAAGAAGACAACGCCGACAAAGAAGTAGAGTCAGAAGAAGAGGAATTTGTCGATGGGTTTTCTGAGGATGAGATTGAATGTGCTGATGTTGAGTCTGACAATGGATCATCAGATGATGATTTTTAAACATGTCTGGTTTATGATTGTTAACATATCTGGTGTTTGAGTTATGATTGTTATGAATGACAGTTTAATAGATTAATAATTGTTCTTTTGGAATTGTGTGCTTGCTTGGTTTTCTGCTATATCCTGGATTACTTTTTGATAGTTGGGTATAAATATCTTTTTGATATTTGTTACTAACATTGCTTCTCTGTCAATGTTTGTAGGATGGGTCGAGGTAAAGCGAAATTGACATTCTTGCATGACCTGGGACCAAATCAGAGGCTACTCGTCGAAGCGCACAAGGTGCTCATGATTCCTCTAGGGGAGAATGCTACTTTTTTAACCAAATATATCAGTCATCTATCGAGTGATGGAAACAAACTTCCGTTGACAATAAACGACTGGAAAAACATGTCAGCAGAGCTCATTGCGAATGTGGTACTTGAAATAAAGGTACAATAACATTTTAGTTCATTGTATATACTGAACCATTTCAAAATCAGAAATGTTGTAACTTTCTTTGTTTGTGTAATTGTCAGCAAATATTTGATTACCCAGCACTGTTGGATGGTTGGGTCTATAACAAAATGAATGATAGGTGGAAGGATCACAAATATAAGGTTAAAAAGTATGCTTATGAAAAATTTCAAACTGTGGAACAACGTCTTGCTAATCCACCACTAGATGATGTTGTTGAGAGCCAGTGGAGGATACTCGTTGAGGTTTGGGATACTGATGAAAAGAAAAAAGTAAGTGTCATTATTCTTTTTTTTCATTAGAAGTCTCATAGTTAAGCATTCCTTAACACGCTTTAATATGTTGCTTGGTTTAGGAAATGAGCGCTAAAAACAAAAAGAACAGGGAGGAGCAAAAAATTCAACATACTACTGGCTCTAAACCACATGCTAAGTGTGCCGCAGAGGTAATATGAGAGTTCCTTTACCACCTCATCCTGTCTATATTTAAGAGAAGTGTGAGTCAGAATCGTCGTCTCTCTGTAGATACTACTATAATTGTGTCTTCTCTGTTTCTTATAGCTGGGGGATAAACTTAAACGCCCTCCTAAACGTCATGAGATTTATGGTGTTACCCATACTAGAAAAAGAAAAACGGAAGACCCAAACGAAGAATTGATGGATCCTGAAGTGGCTGCAGAAATTGTAAGTCGTATAGTATCATCATTAAATCATTTTTGATATTTTTGCATATGATCGCTTAAGCATTTAACATAAATTTCTCTTGAAATCAATGTCTGTAGAAGAAAATGGAGGAAGTAGAGATCCTAGCTAGCCAACCAGGTTCTGAGATTGTGCTACACGGACGACATGATGCATTTGCAGAAGTTAGAGGACGAGATAAAGGGGGGCGTGCTCGCTGTCTAGGCAATGGTGTAAAGCCAAAGACATATTGGGGTGAAGGTTCATCAACCCAGCCTACCACTGACCCTAATGCTGAAGTTTTGAACCTAAAACAACAACTGAAGATAACTCTTGGAGAAAATCAAGCAGCGATGCAACAGATAGCTGAACTAGAGGCACTTCTTGCGCAAGAAACTGCAAATACAGCTTATCAGGCCGCCTTGGATAGGATAGCAGAACTTGAGGCAGCACAAATTGCGCATGAGGAAACTGCCACCACACTTCAGGGCGCCATGGATTGGATCGCACAACTGGAGGAAGAATTGAGGTAATTAAGTTACATAACTGTGTTATTTATTTTAGATGCAAACCACAATACTTGAATTGGCTTTTGATTAAGCAAATATGAAATGTTGATTATAAAACAGTTCATTGAATTGGCTTTCGATTGAGCAAATTTGGTATGGTGGTTTCGATTACATTTTCAGTTAAATGTTTCAATTCCTTCTCGTTATAGTTTTATGTGACACTTATACTTGAATTGGCTTTATGTGTCAACAAGGCTTACAAGCAGACTACTGGTACCCCTCCAAACTGATGCCGAGAGGAGCAATCCATGTAAACAAGGTCGTGGTGCAATATAGAAGGGTGACTGCATATAGATGGGTGACTAATTCTGCTACTTATGCTTGTTTTTTTTTTTTGGAATATAAAGGGAATGGGACGATGCCTTTTGTTGTTTTCATGCCATCAGGTGTGTTAGTATTGTCTCAAGCTTTACACAGGCATTTTAGATGTCTCTAAGTTTAGTTACTATACCTTTTTGTGCTCTGGGTGATTTTCTGTTGCCCAGATTTTTTGTTTTGAAACAGTTGAGACATCAACTGATCATGTAATGAATATTGTGCATCAATGTTACAAAACTATGTTATATGAATGTATGAAATTTGTTGGTTCCAATCTGTTATGAAATGTGAGAGTGTTATGAATATCAAACTTGTTTTTTCAGTTTTTTTTTTTTTTTTGTGTATTTTCAACCGTGTGTAAACCGGCATAAATAAAAAAACTAGCACAGATGACCCTTGTCGGTAAAGATAGCCGGTGACGGTAACTATATAGGCGACGGTCAAGAAGCGCCACAAATAGAAAATCCGGCACAGACAACCGTTACCGGAAAATTATTGCCGGCGACTGTAACAATATTAGCGACGGTAAAGAAGCGCCACAAATAACATTTGTGGCGGATTGACCAACCGTCACAAAAGATAATAACCGTAGGAAATAACATTTGTGGCGGTACTTGTAACGACGGTTTGACCAACCGCCACAAATGTTATTAGTGACGGTTTATTGGCTATTTGTGGCGGTTTTTGAGTATTTGTGGCGCTTTATGAACCGTCGCTAAAGGCCCTTATTTTTGTAGTGTCAAGTAGTTTTGGGTTGTAGTTCTTGGAGTTTGAAGTTTGCAAGCCTGATTTCTGGTGGTGTTCTCCGAACGAGAAGAGTTCTTGATGGAAAAAAGGTTCTCTTTTTCTCAACTAGGGGATATCGGCGCTGCTCTTTTGAAATGGTTCTTCTCCGGCAGGTGAAATTACTCCAACAACGAGTTCTAATTTCGCCATCTAGGGATGATTCAGTTCACAGAAGGTTTTCTAGTTTGTTTTCTCCTTTGGGAGATGAAAAGCTTCAAATTGTTAAAAAAAAATATTCTACCGAGTTGGATCATGTCTCACCGATCCAAGCTCATGAGTTGGGTCATGTCTCACCGATCCAATCTCTTTTGCCAGTATGTATGCTGGTGGGTTGTTACCGTTACCGATTCTGCTACTGAGATCCTGCTACCCATGATTCTGTTACCCATGATTCTGCTACTGATGATCCTGCTACTAGAAACGAGTCACCAAGTTATTACTGAGAATCGTTTTCCGGTTTTTAGTCCTGTATGTTTGTTCTTGTTTATGTAACTTCGGGCTTAGTCCTGTTTTCTTATTAAAAAAGAAGTCAATTTATTAAAAAAAAAAGAAAGAACATACATGCAAACGTATAAAGGAAAAGTCAGCGACTGACATAGTACATCAGTTAAATAGGTTAACTCAAAAAAATTGAAACAACCCACTTACTTGTTATAGTCTGTTGTTCTGCTACGCAAACTTGCACAGATAGCATGCACACATTGTACTCCACATACTTCCCATGCATTACAGGTGCAAGTATGCTCCTTCAGGTTCACAACTCACGATATGTCTGAAAACTCTAGATGTAGAGCTAAATAGTGCCGTAGAGATTTTGTAGAGATGTGATCCGACGGTGTAGAGTGAAAAGAGTTAATCTAATGGTGGACCCCCCTGCAGATCCGATGGTGTGGGTGGTGCCACCTCACGCTCTACAACACTATTACTCTCTACCTCTCTACACCAAGGGGCTCCGAGTCCGCGATATGTCCTTCTTGGTGGAAAAAACTGAGCATGTATGGTCAGTTGATGGATGTTGAGTGAACTCATGGCTGAAATACAAATGCTTTTTAATGATATCTGTCACTCTAGCAACCCAAATTAAACAAATGAAATTAAACCCAATTTATATACATACCTAATAATCTTCAAATTGACAAATTCAACTCAAGTTTCTACTGCTTACTCGAAGGAAATACCAAAATAGATCGTCAAAAGCTAATAATACTTAATTGTACTGTCGATTTAATTTTTGGAAGACCTAAAATCTCCATGTGCCTCTGCAGACATGTCGCCTCTGCAGACATGTGGTTTTATGTTTGTGACACACGTGCTTGTGACACACGTGATTAAACAGAAGAAAGTTGATGGTTATTTATTCTTAATAATATTTTCGTCATTTAATTTTTTTTAACATTTCTGTGACGGTCAAGACGGTCAACTTCGGTCCTGAGACCCTAACTCTAATTAAAAATTTTCTGGAAACCCAAACGCAAAGCCGTACCAAAAGTAGAGACCCAAAGTCTAAATCTCCCTAAATTTAATTGGTGCATGATGTAGACTTGTAGAAAATTCATCTACACCTTGTCTTGTGTTGTCATTTGCATAGATGGGGGTTAATTGTAATTGATAAATAAATCCTACGCGGAAAATTTAGCTGGGAATGCAATTTGTACTATATATTGCACAAATTATTGTATACCAGTGATAAATCTCTGCCATTCTGGGTCTTCTTTAATTTTCCTTAATAACCTGCATTTGCTATAGGAAGGAGATTATCATCGACGAACCTCCAACTCAAGCTTCATTGGCATGTTCAGGAATCAGGGCGTATCCAATGTGAAGAAAGGGTGTGCAGTTGCGACACCTTGCTTTCTAAGACCTCTCACTAGGTTGTTTATTTTGACAAGCCCATAAAAACTTTTAGAGCTTATTTGTGTCCTCTTTAAAAGCCCAACTTTGCAAACTATTCTCAATAGACCCCATTATTAGGGTGAGCAACGGATGGGTACCCGCCGAATTTATCCGATCCAATCCACACTTTAGCGGATGGGTACCCGATCCGCCATTTGGTGGATTGAAAACGGGTTGTGTTTCGAATCCGCCATTTTGGTGGGACACGGGTAAATCCGCCAAATCCGTTAGGTACCCAACCTACGGATTATGCCTATATATCAGGGATATTATAGGAAAGTTCATTTTTTTTTTTATATATATATAATGTGTATGGTTAAGCCTCGGGAGATTACAGTGAAGAAGTAGCGGATATTAGGAATTTGAGAGAAGCAGAACTTAAGTTTTTCTTGTCTGTGTGTTTGTGAGATTAGACAAAAGAAAAAATTGGGGGTTTCTCTCTGTGTATTTGGGAGATTAGAGTGAAGAAATAACGGTAAGTCGTCTTTTCATCACCAATTCTACATCGATTCAGCATCTCCATGAAAATTAAGTGGTTTTCATGCAAATTTTTGTTTCAGAATTGAACTGGGTTCCTTGTGGTAGGTTATTTCTCGTATATTTCAATTCAAATGTGAATTTTTGTTCTTGCGATTGGGGAATTTTCTGCCAATTTTCGATTCAGAATTGAACTAGGGCTCCAGTGAATAGGGAATTTATTCAGTTTTTAAATGGAATTGGGGGTTTTTTGAGAAGTGTAGTGGGTGTTGCAGTAGAAGAGGGTCTTTTTTTCTTGATTTTTTTTAATAGTTTTATTTAGTGGTTTCTCTGGATTGATTGGGTTTCAAAGGTTGTAAGATTAATAAGTGGATGAGAGTTTCTGTCTCAACTTCAATGCAATTATCAATTTAATTGTCAATTCTTCATTGTAATTATCTTAGTTTCGTTTTGAAGATGGTATATTTGCTGCTTGTTCTAGTTCCATGATTTTTTTTTGTTTTTTTTTTCTTCAAAACTTAAACAAAATCCGTGGATTATCCGCATCCAGTCCGCTCATCCACCCCACCCGTGAACCCGAATCCTCCGGGTGATGGACTGGACACAGATGGGTTTCCAAATCCGCCATAAGGGCGGACTGGACACGGGTGGTACCAAATCCGCCAAAATCCATCCGTTGCTCAGCCCTACCCATTACCAAATTTTCGACCTTTTTTGCTCCCCTCTCTTGGAATCCTTGATTTTCCCCTGGGCATGTTGAAGGCTTCTAAAGGATTATTACGAATGCTTGGTATAAATTTCTTTCTCGGCATTGTGGACAGTCCCTTGTTCATACCTTGCATAAGAATTCGGAATTGAAAGCTTATGTTTGAAATTTACGGTTTCCGATTGCATGAGTGAGTTGGCCCAGTCCAGTCTCGGTTGGCTACTTTACTGTTACCGTGACCCCTGCATCTTAACATTTACCACCCAAAATGAGGACAAATTAAACTGACATTTTACAGAAAACAGGTGCACCACAAAACAAAACAAAACGAAACCTTCCCTCTTGGCCTCTAGCTGTTATAGCTGATCACTGTGTTTTCATGTACGTACGGAACCATTGATTTTCTTTTTGATTAACAAAGAAAACATTTACAAGTATTTTCATGGGCAACACCATTATCATGATTTGTTTGAACTTTCAAGTTACAGACTTCAATCAACAAATTTAGGCAACCAAAATGAAAACATAAATAAACAGTAGTAATAATTAAGCCATTGGATATTGTTGATTCTCATTAAACCCCCAATGATCATAAATCAACATCAGCATAACTCTTTCAAATAACCCCCTAAAAACAAAAACACTAGAAGAAAATCTTCAAAATCAACAGTAAACTTAAAATCCAAAACAACCCCCTTGAAACTCAGCAGCCTGATGAACTCCAGCAACATTCTTCCTCTTCTTCTTATTTTCTTCACCTTTGATTTTAGGATAGTACAACTTTGTAATGCCGTCTTTCATCTCAGCCTTCATTTCCATAACATTAAGAAAATCCATATTCAATATGTAACTGAATTCATCATCCTTGTTTTCACAATCATCAACAGCCTGATTGCAGTACCTTTTCATAAAAACAATAATATCCTTGTTAAAAGCAGCCCGGTTGGTTCTCGTCTCAATGTAATCTTCATGTTCCACAGCAGTCCAATCAGGTGCTTTGCTCATCAGTTTCTCAGACGGATTGATGTAATACTTGCCAGGAGTTCCAGCTTCCATGGCTGCAGAATCAAACACATTAACATTCAAAAATCCATGTTCAAAAATAATAATAAATGCAAAATTTAAATGTAAGGTCTAGAAAATATATAAATGTGTATATACCTGATTTTCGGAAGAGGTGGATTTTGGAAGCCATTACAGTGGCGGAGACTAAAAAGCTCTTAGTTCTTTTTATTTTTCTTGGAAATGAGAAAATGGGGTAGTGATATTTATAGAGGAAAAGAGAGGCAATTGCTTTATTAGTAGGGATTATTACAGTTAACCATCTAATTAGTAAAGCTGATATAAGTTCTTATGAAGGTTTCTTTTCTGCTTTCCACAAGAAATGAAAGCTGGATTTATAGACACCGGATTCGTGTTGCTTTACTGTGAGGCTAAGAAAGCTGATTTTAGACAAAACAAAACCATCCAGGCTGATCAAATCGGCATCCAATCCGCCAGAAACAGCTTCAATTGTCATATTATGACCGATATGCCGGTGAAGCGGATTGGATGCACACTGAAATTCTTATAATCACAATGGGCATGATACCTGATCTGCACAATACTAGTGGCAGTAATGGGTGGTACCCATGCTCGTTGTAGAACGCAATAACGTACGCATAAAAACTGCAATGTGCGTCTGTGACCTGGATGGTGCTATACGCAGTGGCAATGTGCATTGGGCATATTTAAAAATCAACAGTAGCTAAACTCAACCCATTCCTTTGGTGCAGTGAAGTTGAGGCAAGGGGGATCAATGTTTATTGGTTTGTGACCAACTGAAATGGCTTGTTTGCCTGATTGAGACATTGTCAAAAGCTTGGATCGTGGTCAATTGGAAGTAGTATCGTGTGATATAGCAGCTCTTTCTAATGGTCAACAAGCAGAGGATTTGTTAGAAATCAGCACCACCTTTGCCATAGGAAAGCGAATAAGCTTAATCAAGTCTCAGCACTAAATCGAAGAGTACTAATTAACCCATGAGATCTGACTCATTCATTATAGAGTTTGAAGGATTACACCAGTTTATATGTTGATTCAATCTATATACTCACTGATGATCAAAATAGTACTAATCTCAACATAAAAACTAAAACCAGAAATCCTAGACGAAGAAAGAAAACAAAAAAGCTATAAATAATTTTTCATAAGAACTAATTAAGAGACACCCACACCTTACATTTCTATACTAGTACTAGTACTGTTACTACTCAGCAGCCTGATTAACATTCATCTTCTTATCTTCTTCAATTCTGATTTTAGAAATGTAAGTCTTTGTAACGCCGTCTTTCGTCTCAGCAAAGATTCCTTTAACATCAAGGAAATCAGTATTCATTACATAACTGTAGTAATCATCTTTGTTTTCACAATCGCCATAAGCCTGATTGCAGTATACTTGGCCAGCAATAGGAATATCCTTGAAAGCAGCCCTGTTGGTTCTCATCTCAATACGATCTTCATGTTCCACAGCAGTCCAATCAGGTGCTTTGTTCATCAGTTTCTCAGACGGATTGAGATAATATCTACCAGGAGTTCCAGCTTCCACAGCTGCAGAATCAAACACAACAGAATAATAACAATCAAAAATAACAAAACACAGATTTTATTTTCAATTGAAAAGTCTAGATCTAGAATATACCGGATTGCCTGAAGAGGTGGATCTTCTTGGAAGCCATTACAGTGGTGGGGGAGATCAAGAAAAAA
>JAJJMA010037639.1:0-18036 GCA_023529015.1 Papaver nudicaule
GTCTAAATTACCCTATAAAATAAAAGCCTAATTTTGTAACCAAAAAAAAATATCAAAATCTCATCCTTCCACTCTCCCCATGTTTCACCACCATAGCTGTCGGTATATGGGTCTGCCACCACCACCTCCTCTGTTGCCACCGCCGCCGCCACCACCTCCTCCCCAATGAAAGTGATGAAAACGAGTTCCTCTCTGAAAATCATTTTTATTATTTAATTTTGTCTATGATTCAATTTTTATGTGTGGATCGATTGATTGATTGATTAAGAAATAGGGTTCAATGAGATTTTCGTCTGGATTAAACCCTAAAAATCCAACCGAAATATTAAGTTTCCAGAATTTTCGTCTGGATTTGTTCTGTATTGCATGCATTGTTTCCAGACGAAAAATTGAGTTTGTTAAATTATGTCACAACTAAGAGCAAACGCAGTGCTGGGTGCCAAATCCCATATATGGGTATAGCCCATCGGCAGTGCAAAGCAAAGCAAACCAAATCAAATATCAAAACCTATAAAACTCACTGTTTCACACCAAATATAGGATAGCATTTGGGTTTGGTATGGGTTTGCCTGGACGTGATTAAAAATCACGTCTCTTCCCAGCGTGAACATAAATCACGTATGCTTGAAAACGTGATTTATAATCACGGGTAAAGCGAAAACGCGACTTCAAATTTTCAAACGTGATTTATAATCACTCCAAATTTCCTATCCTCCCCAAACGTGATTTACAATCACTCCTCATTTCCAAACTCAAATTTAAATCACGTATGCTTTATTTGGGTTTGGTGTTTGGCTCTCACCGTTGTAGATTTTCACACCAAAACCTATAGCTATACCCATATATGGCACTTGGTATTTGGCTTTTGACTCCCACCATTGCGTTTGCTCTAACCTAGCCGAAAATAGTTTAAACTATGAAAAATCCAGACGATTTTTGTTTCGGTTTGATTATCTAGGTCAATTCCAGACGAAAAGTTGGGTTTGTTAAATTGTGTCACAACCAACCTAGCCGAAAATAGTGTAAACTATGAAAAATCCAGACGATTTTTGTTTCGGTTTGATTATCTAGGTCAATTCTAGACAAAAATTTCTCTGGAACCAAATTTGCTAGAGTCTGTATAGCTGGAATTTCTTTCAAAAATCTGGACGAAACAGGAAATGACATCACAATGAAAATTTCAATTTCCAGAAATTTCGGCTGGATTTGTTGATAAAAATCCAGACGAAATTTAGTGGTGGTGGTGGCGCCATTGATGTCGATGGTAGCGGTGGTGGTTGGATTGGTGCCAGTGGTGGTGGTGGTGGCGTTGGTGCCAATATTGATGGCGGTGGCGGTGCTGGTGCCGGTAGTGGTGGTGGTGGCGGTGCTTGGACAGTTTAACAACTAATCTTAGTTTAGTTAAACTAATCTAATTAGTTATAATTAAGTAGGGGTAGTTTGGCAGAAAATATGTTGGATAAGGGGTTTTGGAAAAAAGCATTTTGATAGTCATATTTTGTCTTATTATCCGGTTTCAGTAATTCATCCGGCCCCTAATTATCAGCCAGTAAAGGTCTGTTTTTGCTGGTAGTCCCCTTTGGATTTTGGCGTAGATGGACACATGATGGGGCAGTGGTTCCAAGGTGGAAGTGGTAAGGAAATCCACTACCTTTGCTGTTGGTGGCAGGTTCCATGGTTGACATTGATTTTGATGGGGTATCCAATTATGGAAGATGGATTTTGTTCGGCATTTCTAATCACTAGAATAGTCGGCACGCGCTTTTGCGCGTGCTGGAATTGTTAGCCTAGGCCCTAGCCTCGTATGGTTTGTGGTGTCAACACTTTTTCGCACATGTGAAAGTGAATCAATTGTCTCAGACTCTCAGACACTTGTTTGACGCCCAACCCAACATATGTTGACAACAGGGTAATCTAGTCATTTGGTTTATACATCTTCTTCTCCGCCCCCGTCTCTTTCTTTCTCTGCGTCTCCTACTCTTTTTGCACTGCACCACCCTCACATCCTTATTTCTCTCTAAAAGCGATGTTGAATTCTAGCTGCCCTGATAAGCGATGTTGATTTTGGGCAGTTAGTCTTTTAAGCTAAATCACTGTGTATCTCTACCTTTTTCTTTCCCTCCTCCACTATTTGTCTCTGTTTCGAAAATTTCTTTTTGTATAAGAGGGATAAATTAAAAGGAGATGCAGAAAGCTTCAAGTTATCTAACAAAAAGTTATTTTTTTCCGGATGGTCTCTTGAAACGAAGGGTCGGTAGAAAATGAACTCTCCAGAATTTCTTTGGAGACCTTAATTTACTGTAATGCCCTTACTTTGGGTAATAAAAATGTAAATTTTAATTATATGAGTAGGGTAAATTGGTAATAATGCTTATTTGTGATCGAAAGTACTATAATGCCCTCACCGATTTAACATTAGAAGTGTACTTAAAATAAATAATAGGGGTAATATCGTCCTAAAAATTTACAGCTTCACTAAGGGCTCTTCCCTTTATATAATAGAATAGATGGAGGTGTACAGTGTTCCTGCAGAAAGATTTTTTTTTCTCTCTAAAATACCAGTGATACATTAAGCAGGCACCAATGCCTCCTTGGCTTTAGTGGTATAGGTTATACCACATAACCATGAAGTCAAGGGTTCAAGGCATGGTACTCTTAAGGAGCGGAAGCGAAAGAGGTGAAACATGATGAGGTATTCTAAAATACCTTTTTTGACCTTTCTGATAAATTTTTTATTTTTTTTTTCCGCTTGTTTAATTATGGAAATCGAGCTGGTGCAAAGACAGCTGAGTGGTTGTAAACTCGAGATGAGTTTTGCGCCGCAACGGGGCCCTGATGCGATGGTCATTTGCTTGGTCATTAAGGGCAAATTTCGAAAATAACCACAAAAAAAAATAGGTAATTAATTTATTGATCAGCCCATAAAAAAACAACAGATAAAGGGATCAGAAATTCAGAATACATAAAACCTAATAAAAAATTCAAACCTCACCTCAATAATGAAAACCTTATATCTGATTTCTGAGGTGAATCTCCATTTGTTGATCTCAATTACATATTATTTTTTGATTCACCTTTAATCAGATTCCTTACTTATCTTCACCACTAGCAGCATCGCCGCCGCCACCGCCACCGCCACCGCCACCGCCTCCGGATTTACACAAAAGCGAAATCAAATCAATAGTTCTTACAAAAGACGACACCACTATATCGAGCTTTCCGTCGTTGTAATCCCAGAGCTATTAATTTCATGAGCTTTTATAATTCTTTAAAACCCACTTTTATATAATTCTATAAAGAACAAGATGTAACAATAGAGATTGGGAATTACACATTTTTGGGTAAGCTAGGTCATCATCAGTGGCTTCACGTTCCAGAAACTTATTCTAGCTGTTTGTTCTTTGGATTGAGATTGTATTAAATTGAATTGAAGAAGTAAGAGGAAGACAATCAAAAACAAGATCAGAGTTTCTTCATTGTAAGATCTGTTCTGCTGAGGGATTTTGTAGAAGAAGAAGGAAAGAAGAAGAAAATGAAAACAAATCAAGATTTTTTTAGGCCGAGTGTATTTGAGGGAACAATTTCCAGTAATATCCCTAGGGTATTAAGATAACTACTATGGTTTGCGGATAAATCTGCGGATCGCAAAAACAAACCGTGTCCGCCACGCTAAATGGTGCGGATTGGATTATTAAACCGTGTCCGGCCCATTACTTTAGCGGTTTGTTTTTTACCCGCACATTTGCGGGCGGTTGCGGGTCCAATCCGCGGATTCAGACTTTTTGCTCAGCCCTAGGTGTCATTGTAGTATGCTGATAGGTCGGTCACTTGGATTCGGCCCTAAATATGTCCCACCCGGGCAAGCCCAACCCATTTAAAAACCACCAACCAGGCCACCAACTAAGGAACTCCGTGCCAATGGCCTGTACCGAACCGCAAGGTTATTTTAGGTAGGGGTGAGCAACGGACGGACGGATGCGGATTAGGGGTCACCCGCACCCAATCCGTCAAATGGTGCGGATTGGAAAATCCATTCGTGTCCGCACCCATCATCCGCGGATTTGCGGACGGATGCGGTTATCCGCGGTTTTGAACAGAAAAAAAAAAACAAAAAAAAAACAGAAAACTAAACTTCAAAAATACAGAGAGACTCATTCGGTACACAGAGAGACTCCATTAACAAAATCAAATCCTTTAATGAAAAGGAAAACAAAATAATTTTTCAGATCCAATTATCGGCAGCATAACCATTAGATCCAATTATCGGCAGCCTCAACAACAGTCAAGATCAAAGGTAATCACATCCATTAAAACCACCAAGGAGAAGAAGTAGCAGAAGAACAAAAACCCAAACACAAAAACACCACCAGCAAGCTGATGAGCACCACCATCATTCATTCAAGTATCACCACCACCATCGGAGGAACCCAACAGATGTAGAAGAAACTTGAAGAAGAGACAGATCTAAATCAGCACCTCCATCAAATTGATTATTACAAGTAGATAACACATGAAAAAGTAAATAGATGCCTAATCAAATCGAAACCCCAAAATAAATCCTCCAAATCGATTCTCATCCAGAACATTGAACATAAGATTTTTCATTAATTTAGTTCAATCAGAGGAGGTGGAGAAGATGAAGAATAAATCAGAACTAATTTAGTTCCCTTCAGAGATTGATTGTAAATAATCAACACAGCAATAATCAGAGTCTTTTGATTTGATGAAGAACTAACAGAGAGGGGAGGATGAGAGGAGATTTGGGGAAGAAGAAGAAGTGGGTTCAGAGGGGTTCTGGTCCTAATCGTTTAGAACTAATCATCAAATTAACATGTCCTCCTTTTACAGTATTACTAGTAATTGATTGTATTTGTTTCTTTGGACTAATAACAGAAGAAGACTTTGATTTCTTCTTTGATGTATGATCTGGCAGTTCTCTTGTTGACAATGATCTGTTGTTATTCTTCCTGATTGGCGATGAAGGAATCAGAGGTCTGTTGTTATTGTTGTTGGGGCGGATGGGAATAAGAAGATAGTTTCTGAGTTAATGCAAGAAGATAGATCTGTGGCTTCCATTGTTAGAGGAAGTGGTGGTGGTAACAGAGAGGGGAGGATGAAGAAGACGAAGAAGGAGGAAAAGAAGAGAAGATGCGGCTGATAAGAAGAGAAGATGAGTAAAATTAGGTTAGTCCTATATATACCTGCGGATTTGCGGATAATCCGCGGATTTAAAATGTCACCCGCGTCCGGTCCGCCAAATGGTGCGGATTGGAAATTCAATCCATGTCCGGCCCATTGCACTTGCGGTTTGGGTTTCACCCGCATTTTGCGGGGCGGTTGCAGGCCGGATTTGCGGGTCCGGACATTTTGCTCACCCCTAATTTTAGGTAATCTAAAGTAATCGCTTGACTCATAAAAAAACCTGGCATTTACCTACTCAGACCCAAACTCACTCACTGTGTAAGTCCATTTCTAGGTCACAGGAAGAAGAAGAAGAAGATCGAAGAATGTCAAGGTTACCGGAGGAAATCATAGAGGAGAACATACTCACGAGGTTACCGGTCAAGTCCATTTCAAGATTCAGGTGTGTATCCAAATCATGGCGTCTCTTATTTCGAAACCCTAATTTTATCAAAAATCATCTAAACCATGCTATTCGAATCAACAATTTCAACATCTTGGTTACCAATGACGCAGCCAATGACAATATCCCTACAGAAAATTATCTCTATTTTATTGGTAATAATCTTCTAACATCAACAACATCAACGCTAGTAGGTCATGCTCTTAAGATTGATTATCCATTTATGTCCCAAAGACGTGACCTTCAATTGATAGGATCTTGTGATGGTTTGGTTTGCATAGATTCGTTTGGAAGTAAATTATTCATTTGGAACCCGGCTACTGGAGAATATAAAAAATTACCAAAAACCCCAATCAAGTACCCTTCGGCTGATTTGCATCATAGGCAATTAATTGCGCTCGGGTTCGGCTTTGATTGCAAGAATAGTGACTATAAGGTGGTGAGAGTTGTGGGTTTCGAAGGAAGTGAAGTTTCTGAAGCAAGAGTTTACTCATATGGAAAGAATGAGGGGTTTCTTTTTAATGGTGTTCTTCATTGGGTTCGTCGTAATGGACTCAATACTGCTATCGTGTGTTATAAAATATCTGATGAGACATTCCATCACCTGCCATTTCCTAACAACATTTCAATTGACGACCCTTTCATGTCAGAGTTGGGCATATGGGAAAGGAAACTTTGCCTACTTCGTAGGAATCACATGGAGGATCCTGATATATGCACGCATGAAAACGATTACGTTGATGTATGGACAATGATGGATAACAAGTGGAGGAAGCATTTGAAGATCACTGCACAATTAACAGACATGTACTATGGAAGGCCAATTCAAACTTTACAGAATGGTGACATCCTACTTGAAGGTGGACCAAGAGGAGACGAGAGAGGTTTGCTTTCATATGACCATAAACTTGAAAGAGCTAGAGCTCTGAAGATACATGGTTTCCCAGAATACTTTGAAGCGGGGACTTATATTGAGACCTTAGTAGAACTTAACTCTGGTACTTTTGTTGGGCAATAACAGATAGAGTAACAAGGAAGTAACACAAGAAAGAGAAGAAATGGATTATAGTGACTGATGTGGATCTGCAATCATGAACCATGAAAGTAAGGTAGTGGATAGAAGAGAGGAACATAAGGCAGAAAGGATGGTGCTAATCTTTATTTATGTTTCTGCTAAAGAATTTGAAGCGGAAATGGTTCAATGCGAATTAGATTTGATATGTGAACCAGTAGATTATCCAAGAACCAATCTGAGTTCAGGCTTATGGGGGTGACAAATCTTCATTTTGGGTAAATTCCAAACTAACGTAATTTGCTTTTTTAGTACTTGAAATTTTACATGTGACTGAATGTAGAAACCAAGTATCATGTAGGTCTGTTTTCTTAAGGTATTTTGTATTGGTGTTTAAAATTTCTGTATGCGAGTGAATATAGAAACAAAGCATCACACATATTTTCTTTCATCTACCGAGTAAGGTCCTCTATTATTTAGCAAATATCTGTTTGTGTTTGGAACTTTCATATGCGGGCGTATGTACAAACCAAGCTTTACATATATATTTTCTTTATCAACTCGAGTAAGTTCCTCTCCCATTAGCTATTAGCCTATGATCTGTTTGTTTGTGTTCACCTCATGACTCAAGTCAAGTTATAGCTTTTTGTATTTTGGCTCTTAGTAGCTTGTGTTTATATAGGTGCGATGATAATTCAGGCTACGCACGTTTGTTCAACCTTAGTTAAATGTAGACTCACAATCGTAATCAATTAGATCACTGCATATACAATGCTCGAATTTCGCTGTTTAGACATTTATAATTATTTTCTTTTGAAATTTGAAAATGTACTGGTAAGCTCAAGGCTTTCTATTGCTGCACATTTATGAATATACTAGTGCTAATCTCTATGATCTGAGGTAATAGATTGAACTTTTGTCAAGGTCGTATCCAAGTATCTACACGATAGAAAAAAGATGAATGACACATGAATTTGGAAACTTATGAGTGGATGTTCGTATATGCAGATTGGCCAGAATCACGGTTAATTGTCTCAGTTGACTCTATTTACTTATTATGTCATAATTATCAAATTGAAACTGTAGATATTTTTTCCTGGATGTGGTTTTGCTATCACCATTTGCAGGGGACTAAACCTCAATTATCCGATCGTAGGTTTAAGAGACCTTTGAAGCTTAAGATTGGTATTGACAATAAAAAGAATGAATCATCGTCTCCATGTTATGTTTGCCTGGGGTATTGTCGAGATGCCTCAGAGTGCCTGCGAATCTAGAAAAATAGTGCCTCTTTGATGTACTTAAATTTTAGTATATCGTACTAGCTTAGTTATTAAGTACTGAACTGCTTAGAAAAATATGCTTCTGCTTCTTTTAGCTTTTTCCCCTGCATCAGCCAACATTGCAGTCTCATGTAGTTATATTATTCACTTTTATGTAAGAAAAGATGCAGCAATGTTGTGATCCCTTTGCACATATACCGAACCCTGTGAACCCCATTCACACCATCCAAAAAATGAAAACTTAGATCAGAAAGATAGGATATATAGTTATTGGCAGGGAGAAGTTAACTCAACCCTGGTGCGGAAAAGCATCCTGTGGGCAACAGTGCCAGACAATTCTAGTATCTGATCAGGATTCAGGATCTAAACTTTTCTGATTCTTTAATTTTTTATATGAATCTTTCTGTATAAACGATAAATTCTGGTACAGAGAAATAGTGGAATTATGGATTTTATAGGGACCAGTGTAAAGTGCTACAGCTTAGCTGAAGCAGAGAGTTTGGCTGAAAAGGAGGCAGTTTCGGGTGTTGCTAAGAAAAACACCACTGGGATGTGATGACAGTGATATATGTTCGTAAAATGCAATGCACTTCTAGAAATTCATCAAAAAACCTTTAACCTCAATCTATTATTGAGATTTTGATTCGATGTCGTCCCGTAGAGTTTCACTTAAATATGAACAGTAAGGAGTCGAGACAGAATGAAGCAACGATTCACTGATAGCCACTTTAGGCAAAACAGACTTGACTAGTTGACTTGATACAAACATATGGTAGATGCACTTTGCAGAAGAGGTTACTGGCTCAGAATTGCCAGACATCCGTGGTGGTATGCGCACTGGATTATTTTTATTTTTTTGGTTAAATTTCATAATTATTTATTTATAGTAGTTAATCAATTCTTACAAGGCTTGGTAATTCGATGTCATTCCTGTCATTTGTCACAATGTTTTGTAGGAAAGGTGCTTACATTAGTTGCACTAGTAGGATTGAGTTGTTGGTATTGCACTCTTGATTTGATAGTTCACCAGCTACCTGGTTTGTTTCACGGTAAGCATGACTGAATTTGATGTTGGGATCTGGTGCATCAGTTGGTTGATCTCTTGCAGCATGTGAGTCAAGTACCCAAGTGCAGGTTGTTGTTGCTGAAGTAGTTGAAGTAGTGATTTCGAGCCTATTCCAAAATTTCAAACCATACCGTGTTCCATTGTTTATATATAACTGTGCCAGCTGCCTGTAGTAGTCCTCGTGTTTCTGCCATAGTGGTGTTGCTATTAGGCAGTAGGTTTCTTCATCGTTTCTGCTTATCATTCCTGCTCCTGCTGGTCCTGGATGTCCTTTTGCTGCTCCATCTGTGTTGATTTTTGTCATTAGGCATTGGTGAATCCCACCCAACAAAGCTTGTAGTAAGCCTGTTGGTTATCTTGTGGTGACTTGGTTGTGATAGGCGTCCCAGCAGGTATATGGTATTACATGGTGCTGGGTCCATTGGATTTCCTGAAACATTAGATTTGATATTTTAAAGATCTGCTGTGGCATTTGTATTTGTTGTTTGTAGACCTTTGAGTTCCTAGCCAACCAAATGTGTCATAAAACATAACTGAAAGACACTCTGGTAGTTTCTGTTATATTCGTCGTTAAGAATTTTTTGAGGGTTATCGGTGGTTTTAATGGTGTATGCCAATACTGATGTTGATGTTGGGGTAATGTTTGTCTTTGTTGCTGCTGATGTTGTTATAGTTGCATTCATTGCGTTCTGTGGTGTTCGGATAGTGGCTGTGGTGGTTGCTTGTAGATTTGTTTGCTGGTAAGTCACCCAACTGGGACTTCTGGATAGATGGGTAAGCAGAATTTGCCAAAACTGTTCTTGCACTTTGACATTCAAAAAGCAGGTGCTTTGTGGTTTCTGCAGTTGCCCTGCAAATAGGGCAGGTGTTGGTACTTGGTAGCAGTGATGTTTTCAGATTGGTAGGCTTTCCTGGTTATCTTTCCACAAGAAAAGTCTGATTGTCTGCGGACATTTCATGCTCCATGTTTTTTTGTGGTTCACAGGATAGGGTGGTGGGTTGTAGGTGGTGGTGGAGACTGGTGGTTGACTCTTGAGTAGTCTGTTTTTGCTGGTATTCCCCTTTGGATTTTGGCGTAGATGGATTCATGACGGGGCAGTGGTTCCAAGTATTGGTGGAAGTGGTAATGAAATCCACTACCTTTGCTGTTGGTGGCAGGTTCCATGGTTGACATTGATTTTGATGGAGATCCAATTATGGAAGATGGATTTTGTTCGGCATTTCTAATACTGGCTGTTTTAGGGGCCGGCTGATTTAGTAGGGAAGCCGGAAAACAATGTTACTATCCTAGGGGATGATGTAAGGAGTGTCAAAAAATAATGAAAAGTCTAAATTACCCTATAAAATAAAAGCCTAGTTTTGTAACCAAAAACAAAATCTAAATCTCCTCCTTCCACTTCTCCCCATGTTTCGCCACCATTACTGCCGGCACATGGGGCGCCACCACCTTCTTCGTCGCCGCCGCCGCCCCCTCCCCAATGAAAGTGATGAAAATGAGTCCCCCCCTGAAAATCAGTTTTATTATATAATTTTGTCTATGACTCAATTTTTATGCGTGGATTGTTTGATTGATTGATTAAGAAATAGGGTTCAATGAATTATACCCTAGAAATCCAGGGAGATTTTTTCTCTCTAAAATACCACTGATATATTCAAAACCAGATGCATTAAACAGGCACCAATGCCTCCTTGGCTTTAGTGGTATTGAGTACACCACGTAACCATGAAGTCACGGGTTCAAGGCATGGTAATCTCTTAAAGAGCGGAAGCAATGATGAGGTATTCTAAAATACCTTTTTGATTGACCTTTCTGATAATATTGTTTTTTTTTCTGCTTGTTTAGTTATGTAAACCGTGTTGGGGCAAAGACAGCTGAGTGGTTGTAAACTCGAGATGAGTTTTGCGCCGCAACGGGGGCCTGATGCGATGGACATTTCATACTGTATTTTAGAGATCCATGTACTGTGTCCTTGGATGAAATACAAGATAAGATAACAGCCCGTAGCGACCGAATTAGAGGGGGGTTAGGGTATGCTGAAGCCCCCCTAAATTTCCCAAAATTTGTTTTAGACCCTTCAAAATTTCTAAAAATAATTGTCCAGCCACCCATGGGTGGAAAAAATGTAACACTTTTAGTCCATCCTCAGTTCATTTTTATTTTTTTCTGACAATTTCATTAATTCATATTGTCGTTCCAATTCTTCGTGTTCACTTTTAGTCATGTTTTTTTTGTTCTTTTAGTCTTGAGTCTTCTAAAGTACCGTAAGATTGTGTATTGGAGCTATTGATTCGATTAATTTTCTAATATAGGTGTCGAATATATATGTCTAAAATTTCGGGCTTATTTTTTACACTATGATCACTTTGTGGGGGGAAAAAAAATTTAGTCCCCCATAACATAAAATCCTGGTTCCGTCGCTGACAGCCCGAAGCTCCACGGCATTTTTTTTTTTAGAAGGAATGAGGGGCATAAAAGTCCCAACTTTATTTCAAATACCTCATTCAGATTGAGGTTAGAGTTTTACAACCAAGATGTGAATCACTTTCCCACCATCCGGATACATAATTTTCACTAGCCCACTGACACATATTGTGAGCCGTTACAACATCATAATACATTGCATATTGATACAACAAATTTACAATGTAATTCTTTTGATCTACATGGATATGGTAGACATGGAAGAAACTAAACATATTCTTGAATCTCCAAGAAATCTGCAGATAATTTCCCAAAATAGCCTGTAGCAAGTTATCAACCCCTTCATTTATCAAAACAGTGAAAGATTGACATACCTTTATCTCATCCATTAGAGGAGTTGTATCAAAATCCATAGTTTGGTATCCCAAAGATCTTCTAGTATGAAAGTTAATAACCTTCCACACAAATAACTGAATCTTCAATATGTTTGAGATTCTCCTAAATTTCTTCGAAAGAAATTCGCCAATCCCCAAAGATGCAGGATAGTCATTGACCAAGAGACAACCGAAACAGAATTTCGTCCAACCTGTGATTGTTGAAACAATATTTGGAGGAAAAATCTGATTTAGCAAATCCATATATTTGATTCTATCACCATATTTCATCACAAATGCCCAAAGACATAAATAAATCGCTGTAAAAGCGTTATGAAACAACAAATGGCATGAAATAGCCATTGATAAAATGTATTCAAGCAAAACAGAAATCAAAACTAAACCTGCTGTTTTATTGAAAACAAAAACTTTAATTATTATTACCTAGATTTGCTCGGTAGATCTAAATAATCAGATCCAAAACCGAGTAAATCTATAATTAAAGGAGAAAGAATTGGAGGAAAAATAGGATTGAAGAAACAAATAATTTTTTTTTTAGGATAAAACGGTTATGCAGAGCCACAAGAGAGAGGATAAATCCAATTCTCAACTCCACGGCATTGTGGGTACTACACTGAATTTTACCTTGTAAACATATTCGTTATATCCACATGGTCATTTTCTGTATATACACTATTAGTACTAGGTTGTTCAGCCCGTGCGTCTGCACGGGCCCAAGCTTATATGGCTGAAAATATGTTGCCCATCCAAGTGACGCTGCTGGTTATTAGTGGTTTTTGTAGACAATCCGATTACTCATTTTTATCAGCCGTTACTAAGTTCAGCTGAAGGTGAAGATCTGATAGAAATTGAATTGTCTACACTTATAATAGATAAAGGTCTCAAATTTATGATCTGCTAGATAAAGGTCTCAAATTTATGATCTGCTAAACAACCACATTGTCATTCTCAAGGTCAAAGTTCTATGAGAATCCCTTTTTTTTTTTTTTTGATGGTGTTGTGTAAATCGGGAGTAATTGTATATTCAAATGTTGTGTTTAGACTAACTCTATCTTCAATTGTTGATTTATATTTCAGAGATTATGTAGTGTTGTCTAAATCAAGAGAAATTGATGAAATTGATGATTTTGAAAGGAAATTGAAGAATGCTTTAAACAAAAAATTGAAATGATCTAAAGTTACTTAAGGGAAACAACAAAAAATAGTGCATAATCTAATTGAATGAAAACATATTGATACTTCTCAGTTCATATATTTTATTTCACAGCATGGTCTTCGGTGTCTCATCTTTGCAACTTCATCTTGATACCATTCTAATAATTTTTTTTGATCGCCTGATTTTGGCAATACTATGGGTTTCCTGACTTGTTCTCTCTCTTGAAGCCGGAACTTATAATATTCTCTTATAGTTATGGTCTTCTCTCCTTCCTGTGTAGTATCCTGTTCCGTCTCGAAGAAAGGTAGGACTGGATCAGGCTCGGCTTGTATGGTGTTCTCTCCTTCCCGTGTAGTAGCATGTTCCTCTTTGAAGAAAGGTACGACTGGTTCTTGTTTAGTTGGTAGTGTAAATGGCTTATATGAGTAGCGATTTGTTGTCTTTTCTTGGTTGTCTAGTAACCGTTCAGCCATTCCTTATGGTTTCTGTGATTCTGATGAGGTGATTCCTGGTTAAAATATAACAATAAAGATTGATTAGTTTTAACAATCTTACATAGATTGACTGAGTAGGAAAGAATGGTTATGCTGTCTGGTACATACCTGTTATAGTCTTGAAGTGTAACCTCCGTGGTTGATATCAGATACATTGTACATAGAAGGCACATGTTGTATTTATATATGGTTGAACTTAATTTTTAGGGTTTGAGAAGGATAGACTTTGATTCCTTTCTTTTAGAGCAAGTACAGTTTATCTTAGTTTTTTCTTTTTTGATAAGCATGGTATATTATTAAGGATATCACTGAAATATTTTATCTGTTCGTTTAGTTAAAAATGTAGGATTTTGTAGATCCTGTTATTTTAGTTAATGAAATCTGGGTTGTCTTGAACTGTCGTTTCTTGTTTGGCCCGGAAATGGATCAGAAGGTAGATAATTTTTCGTAAGCATAAAAAGAAAAGTAACCACTAAAAAATAACAATCCAGAAAAACCTCTATTTTAAAAAAACAGCTGCCTCATTAAAACCCAGTGGGAGAAAGAGTGCAGCGTTATTTGTATTCAAAATTCAAACATATCTGATGTGCCTACCACTACGCTGGATCATTAATCATCATCCTCTTCTTCTTCCTCTTCGACATCTGCAGTTTCATCTTCATCGTCTTCTGAATTTCCTGCATGCTCATCCTCCTCTTCCTCCTCTGCAGATTCATCTTCTTCGTCTTCGGAATTTGCTGCATATTCATCCTCCTCTTCTTCCTCCTCGGCATCTTCAGCTTCATATATGTCGTCTTCGGAATTTGCTGCATATTCATCCTCCTCTTCTTCCTCCTCGGCATCTTCAGCTTCATATATGTCGTCTTCGGAATTTCCTGCATATTCATCCTCCTCTTCAACAAATCTTCAACCCTTTTCTACTTGTAGTTTTGGACACTGCGACATATAGCTGTCCATGGCTGAAAATTAGTTTGGGTAAGTATATGCCGACGTTGTCAATGCTCTGACCCTGACTTTTGTTTATCGTCATTGCACTCTTCGTAGTATCCTGTGGATGCAATACTCCTACCACGTGAGGCTAATTGCCTTCCTACCATACGATTAAGAGTTGCCTGTTGCCAGACAATAATAGGTGGTTGTTCTACGGTGGTTTTTCGTTTTCGACCTTTACCAACATTCACCATTATGCAGGTTCTGCTAACCGAATCTCTATTTTTCTTTTTTCTTAGCTTTGATATAAAGTATAAGCTGATGAGTTCAGATCTGGTTAGTTTAGATTATTATTTTTATAACTAAGACTATGCATAATTGTCCTCTGATTTTATGGGATTTTGTTGCGTAACATATATTTGTCCATCTAAAATTAAATAAAGTATGTAACTGACTCCACGTGTTATAGTCGTCAGGTATTAATTTATCTTATCAAATCTTGAATTGAAATCGAAATTCATATGTAATCTAATTGTTCCGGAAAGAGCTACTGGCTGTGCAGTACAGAAGAACGTGTTATCATCGCAGGGCGCGTTCCAAGCAATCATTCCTTGAATAGTCGGATACCATGAATACTGACTCTGATGAAATAAATGGATGACTAATGCTATAGGGTTTAACTTCCACAAATGATTGCGCGTTCCAAGCAATCATTCCCTGTTACACTAACTCGTACATATAGTAGTCTTAATTTGGGTGGGAATGGTTGGTTTGTGGGAATGGTTGGTTTGTATGTGTTAGATAATCTATTATCTCAATCTGGTGTCTATATGAATCCGAACACCAACATCTCGCAACTTAAGAACGGATATCTGCCTCTCTCCTTTTGCTTGAGATACCAAATAAGCCAAAACCTACAAAGCAAAAACATTTTAATCTGGTGTGCACTGCTTATTACTTCAACTCATTATATATTCAGAAGGTACTGAGGAAGGAATTTTGACTGGGAACAAAGAACAATCTCCGAAACTCTCTTAATAATGTTTCACAAAATCCATCTAAAAATGACAGGGAAAAAACTAATGACCTTTAACAAAATGTAGGCCACTCACAAAATCTAGAAAACGAATTTTGTACTGACAGAAATTCAAAATGCAAAGACTATTAGGGGCTTTTTAATCAGAATCCATCTCCGAACTCTCTCCCATGTCGATTCCACAGATGATCTCTTTTGCATTAGAATCCTTCTGAGGCATAATGAGTTCAAGTCAGTAAGTTTACTCAACGTTAGAGTTAGAAAGTGTTTAATTCAATGAGACTGCTCACATCTTTATTACTTACCTTTTCTAATCGCAGTTTTTTTCGACCTTTAAGAGGTGTTAGTGGCTCCTGAGAGTGCAGCATTTTTTCGACAACCTTTGACGGAGTAAGTGGTCCATCAAGATAATATTTGATGTCTCGGTCACTTTTTTCAGGTACAGGTTGAACAATCATCTTCTTAGTCTTCGGTGTCTTTTCCCTTGCCCAGAACTTCTCAATCAGTTGTTCCAGCTCATATTTGTTTTCTAATTCATGGTTGATTGGATAGACATTTCTCACATACATTGTCCGGGTAGCTTCCTGCAAAATAAGAGCTTTCTCGATTGCCTTTTGGAAAATATTAATAGTCTTGATGCCAAAGATTTGTAATTTTTTCCCGTAACTACACATATGACTTGACAATTAGTTTTGCATTATAAACCCGTATAAATGCAGTTGAACAACTCATGTGACAAACATAGTGCATTAATTACCTCTCTTTCAGAGTTTGAACCTCAGGTACACCCAAATCTAATAAGTTCCTGAAATTGCATTATAAGTTAGTGTAGTGTTTATGAGTTGTCTACTAAGTTTGTTTTCAATATGAAGTACATTCATGTAACCAAAACAACCTTGATGCATTTCCACATAGACAGCAGTGATTATTAACACTACAGTTTTTCTTTTGCCAACATAGAAACTACTCTTAAGGTTCCGGGCATTATCTCCCCAAAGAGTTACTCTTCTATGCCACCCAAATTCTTTGGAAATGGTGATTTCCCTCTTCACATCCTTCTGACCAACTCCGGTTATCACAGTTGTGAGTTCTGATATTCCGACCAACACACCAATAACATTTGTTCATCGAAAATCAAATACGAATATCAAAGCTTCAAACTATAACCATCAGTTGATTAGATACATATTTAAGAAATTATTAAAGAAGGCCATAGAAATGTACCAAAATATAATGGTCATAGTTCTGATGCATGTAACCAATGCCATCTAAATTGATCAGGCAAAACTTGTGATGAGGAATTTCAGTATTTTTTACATTGCACTCATGCACCACTGTATCATATCTGAAACTCAATTTCCTGTTACTTGGAATTGGCTTCCATTTCTCCTTGACATCAGTGATGTAGTAGTTCTCTATAACTACCACAGCTTGTTCGTGCAATTTCGGGACATGCTCTTGTATCTCTTCTTTAGGAAACATTGCACGTGTTAGTTCACCCTGTCAGGAAACAATGATGGTACAATAGTTACGTTAAGGAAAAAACAACTATAGAATTATTCATACAAATGACATGAACTTGCAGTGATATTCAATAGTATCATATGCAAATTTTGTTTTCCTGTAAGCCTACAGGCTGAAGTTTCCCAGGTTCTTATAACTCTAAACATGGATGAGTTTCTTCTCTTTGCTGTTACATGTGTACCTTCATCGCATGATATGTCATCGCAATACTCATCTAAGAACATATATGAGTTATTTTTTTCTGCTGCAAACCCTGACACAGTAAACGTAGGATAGGAGCTGAAACAGTTGCTATCATACAACAAAATCACAAAGCACAACACAACAAATCACAAAGCACAAAATCACAAAGCACAACCCAGGTTAATCACCATAAGCAAAATCATTTCCATATGACATATATTGAATTTCATAAACAGAAACAGCCGGTGCTATGTAATAGCTATAACAACAATACGAAGATGCTTGAGCTCTGAACTTAGTATGATTACCTTGTGCTCCATCCAAACCCAGAGAAGCTGACTTATCAGTCTTATCACCATGATCTTCGCAGCCCATAGCATCACTGACAGAAGCTGAACCCTTCTTCCATAACATATATGAGTTATGGGCTTTAGTATCCAGATCTGCCATAATAAACACATAATTTTGACACTAAAATAAAATTGTTGTTCTAATACGGATTAACAACACCACAAAATACAGCACAAAACTGAGGATAACTACCTTGTCCTCTATCGAAAGACAGAGAAGACGCACCAGACGTTGCAGCAGAGCTATATCCATTTGATTGACCCAAAGTAGCAGTACCTTGATCATCCGACTATCTTAGCAGTAGGAGCATCATCTTTGTTGTTGGGAGAAGCCATTAAACTCAGGTGTGTATTCTTGGATGAGATGATGTAGACTATTTCTGTGTAAAATCAAAACCCCTGTTTAGTATATAGATATATACTCATAAGACCTTGCGTATTTTAGATAGCTATGATTGGAGAAATTCTTGGATATGTCACGTAGATTTTGATATGTGGATATATGCTGAGCTACTCAATCCTTCTTAGTCATAGATTGAAGTCTATCTATTTTTGCAGATTTTGAAGATTTAAAACTTGTGCAAGACGACCCTTCCAAATGCAC
>JAJJMA010037642.1:0-29714 GCA_023529015.1 Papaver nudicaule
ATGTGGTCTCGTGCTAGTGTGATTCTTGGTTGATTGCACTCGTGATAGTTATTGATGAAGAACATCGTGGCTGTAAGCAATGGTATTACAAGCACAATGTGGATATCCCGTGATTTCATATTAACCGATGAGTATGTGGAACGATGAACTAACTTTACTCTGTACTTTTTATCCAAGACGGGTTAACTCAGTAATAAATATAATGCATATATGTTAGTCGGCAGTTTGTACAAAATTCATATCTGAAGTGCCGAAACAACGAGACATTGCAATGGATACGGGCATCTAACCTTCTCGTTAGTCGATTAAGTGATATGTAAACAGTGAACCATCATACAATAAGAAATTCATGCCAAAGCTAATATTACTAGAATACCTGTATTGAGGAAGGGGGCAGGTGATATGGAAACGTTCTAGCTGTAGGCGTGTAACTTTCCAAAATATCTTCTACTACGTACCTGGAGTTCAATAGTCTCGTACAGCTTATCAAAACCCGTGAAGAAAATAGGAAGCTATAAGAAAATTGTTACTGCAAGTTGAAAACCTGTAAACACTTCAATGACCGAGTATTCGCTTTCTTGCAAATTTCCTGCAAGTAGCATAAAACAAACATCTAAAACAGGTTGAAAGTGTAATATTTGTTGATCAAGTCTTTCATTAATACAAGGAAGTTTGCAAGAGTCCTATTCTAGGTAACCAAGTAAATCGACTTGGGGTAGAATAAGGAAATACTGAAGTTAGGAAACCGTCTAGGATTTGGACATCGAGTATTGCTTCACATCCAAGTATTGAAGGTTATAAATAGGTGGTAGTCTATTGAGTCTGATACACAGACATAGAGGTGGAGAGACATATAGGTTTTCTTCTAGTCGTACGGTTACACAACGTTGAGACTTGTTCTTGTAAGGGTTGTGAGACAAGAGAAAACAGCAAGGGACTATACCGTGTGGTTCTTGTAATTGTTCTTCAGATTTCCATAGGGAAAGGTTCATCATCGTCAAGTGGAGTAGGCATTGCCGAACCACTATAAATCTCTGTGTTGTGGTTTGCTTCTTCTTTATTCTTCTGTGGTTGTTGTGTGTGCTTGCTTTATACTCGTCTGTGTGTGCGCTTGTGTGTGTCTAGAGCTAAACAGGACCGGTATTGATTGCTACAATTGGTATCAGAGCCTTGTTCTGTTAACTCTGGGATCAAAGGACGTGATGTGAGAGATGGGAGAAGGGGATGCTAATATTCCGGTGAAGCCAGCGAAGGTTCCAACACCAAAGTATGCAACTATTAGGGTTGATGTGGATAAGTTTAATGGAAGAACAGATTTTGGTCTTTGGCAAGTGCAAGTAAAAGATGCGTTGATCCAGCAAGGTTTGCATAAAGCTTTGAAGAATGTTAGGCCAAAGGATATGGATGATGATGAATGGGAAGAATATGATTTGCAGGCTTGTGCTGCAATTCGTTCGTGTTTGTCCAAGGAGGTCACGTACAATGTTATGTCTGACAAGTCTGCAAAGTCTTTGTGGACGAAGTTGGAGAGTTTGTACATGACGAAGTCTCTCACAAGTAAGCTGTTTCGAAAGAAACAGATGTATCGTTTTCGATTCAAGGTACGTCTATTAACGAACATATCAACAACTTTAATAAGTTGATGACTGATTAGGGGTGGGACTTGGGTTGGTTGGGCGGGTTGGAGGGTTTGGCCGAGCCATGCCGGTACTAAAAATTCTTTGTCCAGGTTGCCCATGGAACCCATGGAACCCATGGAGGTGTGCCCACAACCCGCCCAACTTGTATCTTGGGTTTCTTGGGTTGGCCCATGATGCGTGTTTGAAATCAATATTTTATGACAAATCTAGGTAACAATTAGATTTACTTACTTCATTTATACTAAAATTTCAAAGAATTTGAGATTCTTATTAATGCAATAATATAATATAAATTTTATTTCTTAGATTAAAAAATAATATGAAAAATTATACTAAAAATAATAATAATACCACTAATAAAAATAATTATATAAATTATTTTATAGTTCCATGGGTTTTCGGGTTGCTTGGGTTAGACATATGTGAACCCGTGCTTGCCCAAGTTAGTTCGGGTTGGTAAAATATATGCCCATAATTGCCCAAAATTTTGAAATACCTAACCCAACCCGCCCAATATTCGGGTTGGGCATGGGTTGGGTGGGTTGACCCAACCCAAGTCCCACCCCTATGACTGATTTAACCAATGTAGGAGAAGTTGTTAAAGACGAGGACCAAGCTATGACACTATTGTGTTCGTTTCCTGATATATATGATACGTTGATTCAAAGTACATTGGCATCGAAAGATACTATCAAGTTAGACGACGTAATTGCTGTCTTATTAAGTGATGAGTTTCGTAAGAAGGACGCTATAGAAAGTGATCAAGTGGTTGTATTGTATGTGAACAATGGAAAGAGAACTGGTTCTAAGAAGACCGAGTATAAGGGAAAAACCATAGGGAAGTCTGATTGTCTTTGGTGTCACAAACCTGGACACTGGAAGAAAAATTGTCCAAAGCTTAAGGCTAAGGAGAATCGTGATTCAAGTTCGCAAGCAGCAATAGCTGAAGATAATTCTGATACTAGAGATGTGCTAACAGTCACATGTAGTGATCATCGTGACGTGTGGATATTTGATTCAGCTTGTTCTTATCATATGAGTCCTCACAGGGACTGGTTTACGTCTTATGAATCTATAGGAGGTGGTACTGTGCTACTAGGTAATAATTACGCTTGTGGTGTAGTTGGGATAGGAACAATACTAATCAAGAATCATGAAGGAAAGGTACATACATTGTCTGAGGTGAGGCATATTCCAGAGGTGAAGAAGAATTTGATATCGTTGGGTACTTTGGAATCCAAAGGTTACAAGATTGTAATGGAAGGTGGATTCACAAAGGTGATGACGTCAGACTCAAAGGTGGTGATTCAAGCTAAGAGACAAAGAAATTTGTATCTCTTGTGTGGTGATACACTAGTAGGTGGAGCTTATGCAGGAATTGAGAATGATGGAGACTCTAGTATTTCAAGACTCTGGCACATGCGACTGGGGCATATCAGTGATAAATGACTAGAGGTATTGTGCAAGTAAGGTGTGCTTGACCAGTTGAAGAAAGCAAAACTTGATTTCTGTGAACATTGTGTTTATGGAAAGCAGCATAGGCTGAAGTTTGGTAAAGAATCCATTGTACTAAAGGTATATTGGAGTATGTTCATACTGATGTATGGGGTCCTTCTAGGGAGATATCCAAAGGAGGAAGGAGGTTCTTTGTCACTTTTATCGATGATTTCTCAAAGAGAGTGTGGTTGTATGCTATGAAATTGAAGGATGAAGTTATCGAGAAGTTTAAGGTATGAAGACTATGATAGAGACCCAGACTGGGAAGAAGGTGAAGCGACTTAGGTCGGATAATGGTGGGGAATACAAGAACGACCCATTGAAGGAGTATTGTCAGAGTGCAGGCATAGTCAGACACTGGACTGTAAGAAGAACACCTCAACAGAATGGGGTAGCGAAGCGTATGAATCGTACCCTCATGGAGAGAGAACGGTACATGTTATCCAATGCTAAGTTTGGTAAAGAATTTTGGGCTGAGGCAGTAAGTACGGCGTGCTATCTAATTAACAGATTACCATCAACTGTTATTGAGTTAAGGACACCTATTGAGGTGTGGACTGGCAAACCTGCTAACTATGATTCTATTAAGGTTTTTGGTTGTCCAGCTTACTATCACATCAGAGAGACTAAGTTAGATCCAAGAGCAAATAAGGCAATTTTCATTGGTGTTGCTGAAAGAGTCAAGGGATACAAGTTGTGGTGTGAAGAAACGCACAAGGTTGTTATTAGCAGAGATGTTACGTTTGATGAGAAGTCTTTGTTACACCCTAACAAAGAGAATGTAACTCAGGTGGAGGTAGAGAGTGGTGAGGCTGTGGAGGAAAGATAAATTCCTAAACATGATTCTGTATTTCAAAAGGATACAGATGAGGTAGAGATTCAAGATGAAGAATCTCAACAACAACAAGAAGAAGATTCTTTAGTGAACGATAAAGATTCACGAAACAGGAGACCACATGTTTGGATGAAAGATTATCTTATAGCATTTGCATTCATGGTTAGTGGTGATGAACCTAGCACTTTTCAAGAGGTGATGAAAGATTCCAACTTTGTAAAGTGGCAAGGAGCTACGGATGATGAGATTGATTCTCTACACAAGAATGGTACTTGGGAACTAGTTAGGTTGTCTGAGGGTAGCAAAGCCATTGGTTGCAAATGGGTATTTGTGAAGAAGGAAGCAACTCCTGGTACAAATAGCATACGGTTTAAGGCGCGTTTGGTAGCTAAGGGTTATGCACAAAGGGAAGGTGTTGATTACAGCGAAATTTACTCTTCGGTTGTGAGGCACACTTCGATCCGTACCTTGTTAGATATAGTAGGTGTTGCTGCAGAAATGTGGGTCTAAACTTACTTGAGCACCTAAGAGATTCACACCATCTAAAGTCTGTTGATGTTTGCCGGAAACACACCTGATCCTAAACTTCTGAAATCTACAGTGGGCCAATATAACTCTGTTTTGGAGATGTTAAGGTGTAGACCCAATGCCTTCCCATCACACTGTATGATCTGTAGAGCTTTGGCCACCATTAGGGTATCTCCAATGAGGGTTCCATCGTCAAGATACCATGCTTGTAGGTCTAATTCACATTGTTCAGCAACCTTCTTCACTAATGGGTGGAGAGTTAAAAAATATAAGAGAGGTCCAAGCGGATCACCTTGTTGCACACCTTGCGCCGATGAGAGGTTTTTGTCCATGTAGTAAAGTCTAGCAGGAGAAGAATAACAGAATTCCACCCACCAAGAGATGGAAGAACACTTATTCCTCACTTCTTGAATCATGGCAGACCGATCGATCAACAAGGTTGAAAGCATTGGAAAAATCTACCAGTAGCATAAAAGTTGAGCTCGAGTTACCTTTCACTTCTAACACACGATTGACAGCGTGGAGAATAGCCTCACCACCACAAGGAACTCCTACCCCATACTGGAAGTCGCTTAAATAACTCTCCATCTTCTTGCCAACATGGGCAACCGCAACTTTCGAGATGAGTCTCCTCCATATTGTGCCTACCGCAATCGGCCTTATGCCCCCACCAGGTTTGATTAGGGGGGTGAGAGGCGCACTTGCAATGTACTCACCCAAAGACGAAGGACATCTCCCTGCCAGCAACAAGTTCACAACCCCAGTGATGGAAGTGATTAGGTCATTCGAGATAACAGCAGCCGAGCCACTGAGCGCATCTAAGAGACGTTGAGCCTTGAGACCATCTTTGCCGCATGATGTCCCCTTAGGAAAACTCTTTAGTTTCCGTAAAACCAACTCCTTAGAAGCCGTAAATGCCTCTTGTTCAAAAGGAGAAGAGGGTATTACAGGAGGGTCAGCAGGTGGGTGTTTGAGCAGCAAGTCCTGCAAGGTTTCCTCAGATCGGGCAGCAATCTCATTGGAAGTGAGGACACGTATAGCCGCCGTGTACAGACCATTGCTAAGTTTCCTGCGGCATTGGCGAAGATTAGTGGCCCCTTGTTGCTATAGTTCCCTCTTCCCACCTTATTGTCCATTGATGCACAGCAATTCATTCTCGTTCAGAGTCTTATATACCAAAGAGACACACCCATTGGGTTCATTCCAAAGAGACAGAGCCGTGTTAATGGACTTCACCTGGTATTTCTTCGTATTACCGGACCTTTCCTCTGAATTCCCCTTGGGAAAGTAAAGGCGTAGGGTGCATACAGGCAGGATAAGTAGTTGAATCCACAAATGAGTATCCTTGGGATTTAAGAGAATCTTGTCCAGGGCAAACTTAAGGGTTCTTGCAAACTGCAACTTACATTGCGCAGGGATGCTACTGACAGTTGGGATTTGTTGTTGGAAAACCCTGTCAAGCAGCTCCAAGTTGAGGACAAAAGACTCATCAACAAAAATGGCAAGTTCATGTACAGCAGGGTCACCTACAGGACAGCACATCCCATGAATTAAACGGTTAGCATCCAAGCTATTTGAAGGACCTTTAATGACCTCACCATGACGTTTCCAGGCTTTACTCCAAGCTTGTGCACACATATACACACAGTACACAACCACATCTTCGAGTGACCCAGTACCTCTACCAAAGCTTTATACACTTCCAGGTTGTTAACCCGCCTTTCTCGACACCATACCTTACACTCATCATCCCGAAAGTGCCGATCTTTCAAGTGTTTAAAAGGGAGCTTTTGACATACCCATTATCCTTCGTAAGACCATTCTTGCATCAATCGAATTCACGGAAAGGGCATTGATAATGTCTGATGCCTTGTGAATTTTGTGAACTTTGTAAACCAGACATTGAAAGATAACTGGGGCTGATGCCTTGTGAATTTTGAGAATTTTGTGAACTAGTAGGCATTGTGTGATGACTGGGGATTGGTGTCGAGCAGTTAGTAGGCATCTCTTGCATAACAGGAAGAAGTAACCACCAAGGATCAGGGTATTCGGGGCTTACAAAGAACTGGACAAACACCTTTATACACAGAAGGTCTCACATCCGCAATTGAACAAACACTTTCTGTGCACAATATCAAATTGTGCAAAACAACAAGGAAAAATAGGAAAAGCTATCAAAGAATTGTCTCTCGCCATATTCATAAGAGAGGAATCGACGAGAGGAAATTCCAAAGTGAAAATCTCTCGCCCCCAACACAGTCCTATCCCATCGAGATGATGGAGATGGTGGTCGGGGGGGAGGTGATGGAGGTGTTCGAAGAAGGTGTTGCTGAAGGTTAGGGGGGGCACAGGGAAGTTAACACACGACGGAGAAGTTGTTGGTGGTTTTTGCCTTTTCAGTGGAGATTCTGGATGGGCAGCAACATCGGTGTTTTGTCTCTGTACGCGCTTTTGCACTCTGGATAGACTAGTTTTTATTTAGATTTATTTGTATTGCTTAGTTTTTTGATTTTCATCAAGAACACCTTTGTATCCATTTAAGGACTTGATAGTCTCTGGGACAAGAACAAGTAGTGTATTCATTAATATCATACACATATGAGACTTGTTCAAATCAAGCAGTTTATTGATATAAACATAATAGCCTTGATTTGCTATCATAGAACCAACACAATTGATTTGTGATAATTGGGTTGAATACCATTATTGAATCTACGGCTTTGGTTCCTTACCGTATTGATTCATTGTCTCAGTAGGAAACATAATCGTCTGATTGGAGATCGGGTGGCGATAGTTTTCACGAAGAACTGTGAAGCGACTCTTGAATTGGAGGTTCAAGGGATTACATGTGCGGGATAACTTTTTTGATTGGAGATGCAGGAATACTGATGGGAAGTATTTATTGTCGTTAATTGGATCAAGTGTTTTAGTCATCGTGACCGAAGTCTGATAGTAGGCGTGTATGGTGTACTAATTCTAAAGAGTATTCATTTTGGTCTGGACGAGGTCTCGGGGTTTTTCTGCTGGATTGCAGTTTCCTCGTTAACAAAATCTTGTGTGTGATTTACATTTTGCATTATATTTGTTTATTCATTTATATTGTAAATCACTGTGTATTTTAACAATTCTTTTTTGGAACTTTAATCGATTCCCGTCTGTGTGAGTTAATCAGTACAAAAAAAGACTTTTATAAATCAACCTTAATTTCCGAAAAAGTTGTCCAAAGTTATTCTATAGGTTGTTGGGAAAAAAGAATTTGGTGGTGTACTTGTTACCCTCGCCTTTTCAGTTGGCGCCCAAGCCGCCCTAATACAGCAGCACCATCATCAAGGTCAACAAGCTCTTAAACATGCACAAAGGGGCATGATGGGAGGAAGCCAGGTAATGTATGATGGCGGATGTCACAATGTTACTGCTGGCTAACAACTCATGTATTATCACATTCAAAAAAAAAAAAAATACTCATGTATTACCAGTAAATAATTGCCCGACAGGCATTGTATACCTTTTCCCTACTTTAGTAGTGGTCGAATACAGATTCTATGCCAATTTAGAATATCCTTCTATAGGAACCGTGTTTTTGGGTATACCCAAAAATTCATTTGCCTCCCCACATTTCCAAAATAGGGTCACCCGGGCATAATCTGGCTATCCCTTAGTAAAAAATATTTTTTTAAAAATGATTTGTATTTTTGAATTAGGTATATATAGGATAGTTTATGTTTTGGATTAAAATTAGGATTAATGAAGAACAAATTGGTAATCTCACGTTTTTAGAGGACAACCTAGACTTTTCTCGCTATTTTGTCTCTTGCTGGGAGGCAAATGAATTTTTGGGTATGCACAAAAACACGGTTCTTCTATAGTAGCCTTCATACTTTTATTCTATCGATGTATGAAGTGAGATTCGGTAGCTTGCTTAACTTTTAGCATTTGTTACTTTGTCCTTCAAATATCATGTCTGAGTGCCCAATATTGCAACACAATGAGTTATAAAGTGTTTCATTTTCAGTATTCATATCCAATTTTAGTATTCAACTAAATATTCAATAGCTTTTTTTTATACTCGAGCTATCGAATTAGCTATATTCGGTAGTTTTTTAAGCCGCCGAAGATAACAAAAATTGAGTTTCTGTAGCCAAAATCAAGTATAATCTGTAGTAACCGAATATGACCCGAGCTACGGAATATAAGAAATTCAAAAAAAAAAAAAACAATTTGGTAGCTCCAAAATATAACACATAACTAATCTTAGTTAATTAGGCATAATCAGTAGCTTATTTATAGAAAATTTTTGATGGGGGCGTTTTTCGATGAGGGTATGGGGGACGAATAAGGAAATGACATGTGTCTTTTCAGTTAACCGTTCTGAGATGTTAAATTTTGTAGAAAAGGGTATTTTCGGTGTTCAACCATTTTATGGGATATTTAATAGGCATAATATTTGCAGAGCGTCTTTTCTTCGTGATCACAGACATTATCACCTTATGGTATCACGGAGCTCCTATGTGTAGAGCATCTGTTTGTCTCCCATATGTAGAGCCTTATGTGGCAGCACCAACCACCCTTGGATCTAGGGGGCTTGCACCATTAAACCATCTTGTGGATCCCACTATATTTTTCTCCCACAAACTCTATCTCACCCTCTCTCTTCTCTACATATCTTTACAAAAAAATGCTCTACATCTAGAGTTTTGGTATCAGTTATCACCTATTTGTATAGAGGACATAGTGATATGATCACAAAAACTTCTGCGGGAGATTAATGAAAACCATGTTTTTTTATTAAATAGAGGCAAAACAATGAAGAAATAATTTTCAGTCGAAAATTATATACAGTAGGGCATATTTTGAGGGTTTCATTGACCTAGACGATGAAGATGATGATTATGAGATTTGTGTTAGGACGATGAATGAAGTTTTCTCAAAATAAACAAAAACACTATCCCTTAACCAAAACCCATGTTTCAAATCACTTGATTTCCCTGTAAATCCACCTAATTTCTGGAAAACCATCATTGGGGGTTTTCTAGTGATGGCGATAATTTTGAAAGAAGTTTGTCAAAGGGCAGGATCATAGAAACGGCCATGACTAGTAATTGCATATGGATCCGGAAAAAGTGAGAAATTTGAAGCTGACAAACCAAGCTTCAAATATGATAATTGAAATTTTCGTGCCTATATTTTAGTTTTTCATTCGTCTTCATTCGATATCAAGACCGGAAATCATCATAGACATCCAGAATCCGTTGATCGACCACAGATGATGTAAGGGTTACGGTATTAACGATTTTAGCCCTGTAATGGTACACATTGCAAATGTATGTATGATTTTTAAGAAAAAGAAGATCTCAGAAGATATTAATTTGGAGAACAGGTGAGGCGTAATTTAGATATTGCAAAATCCAAAAATGCCCTTACTTTGCAAAATTAGAACAATAATCAGATTGGAAAGGGTTGAAAAGAAAAAACAGATGTCGCTCTCTTATTTGTCCCCCATACCCCAATCAAAAAACGCCCCCATCAAAAAATTTCTCGCTTATTTAGTTATAATCGGTGGCTTAATTAGTAAAGGGTATGCTAGTCTTTTATTAGGTTAGTGTGATTAGGTTAGTGTTAATCGGTGGCTTAGTTAGTGATTAGGTTAGTGTTATTATGTAGGTTAATTAGTTGAAGGGTATATTAGTCTCTTACGATAAAGGTTAACCTTTTAAGTTTGGGTAGCCTGATTTTTTGGTAATTAGATGGTATTGATAAATGAAGAATAGGTATGTCTAAATGACACCAGGATATAAATGGGTACATGACAATACATCTTTTTAGAGATAAGGATTTTGTTGTGCTTAATTTGAAAAAAGAAAAAAAAAGATGACTTAATAAGTTTGGAGCAATTGGGAGTAGTAAAGTTTGGTGAGAGTTGCACTCGACTAATAAATATGGACACTACTGGCTACCCATATGAAAAATTTAATTTTTTTTATTGATAAATTAATATGAAGGGTCGGTGCATTTTCATTGTGTGAATTTGGAAATTTTCATTGTATGAGTTTTGAAGTTACGTAATGATTTATATGACGGAACTAGAGAATACTAGTTATTACCACATTCACAAACTGGATCGTTACATGCCGCAACTGATCTTCTATATATTCATTTGGATTTGGTTATAATGAATCATAAGAGTTAAGAATGATGACTACAAGCTCCTTTCACAGGATGGTTTTGTCAAATTGCCAACTAATGAGGAGGATATGTTCATGTATCTGAGGTATCATGTATTGAGACCATCCCATATCGTATGCTCAAGTATATCCCTTATGATAGCATAACTTGGGTGCTAGTTAATAGACTTCGTTTTGGTTACCTAGAAGAAGGATGGATACTCTGAGTCAAATTCTAAACTCCCTTATCTCTTAGATGGACTTGTGTAAAATATAAATTCTTTTGTGTTCCATGTAACGATCTTCAATGAGTCAATAAGATAAGATTATCTCTGGTCTGTTGGATTTCTATCTTGAAGTGTTTTTGAGCTAACAAAACACTTGCCAGATAATGATAAAAAGAATTCCAATTGAGATTAATCTCTATTACTTGGTTATTAAGTTTATACTCCATCCGTTTCAAAAAAATAGGTCAGTTGACTTTTTGATAAAAATTAGGGAGCTAAATTAAGCTAACAATAACTAGATTTGTGCCCGTGATACACACCGGGCCAAAAACAATGGTTCGGCATCTGAGAGTGACTTGGTCTTTGAAAGATGATAAGATCCTGTTGAACAGTAAGACAATTACAATACGGAACGGGTTAATCCCAGGTCTATTTATAAGATTGCCACCAATATTTTGGAATCACTCAAAGTCTCTTCTCGGTCATTGAGTTCTATACAGATCTAGATCTTGTTCCTTGTTCTTCTTTCTTCCAGTTGAAACAAAAATGGCGAAAGAAGATCAAATGGTGATAATAGTTGGAGCTGGTCCATCAGGGATAGCAACATCAGCATGTTTAAACCATCTTTCAATACCAAACATAGTCTTAGAAAGAGATGATTGTTTGGCTTCCATATGGACCAAAAAATCTTATGATCGTCTTCATCTTCATCTGTCAAAACAATTCACTGAGCTTCCGCACATGCCGCTTCCTTCTGATTACCCCATGTTTATCTCTAAAAAACAATTTGTAGATTACTTGGAAAGTTACGCGATGCATTTTAACGTGAGTCCGTTGTATAACCGGTGTGTTGATTTGGCAACATTTGATGAGAATACCGGGAAATGGAACTTGAGAGTTAAGAATACAGGGAATACTGACGTCGACGAAGAATATAGTACGAGGTTTCTGGTGGTGGCGACAGGAGAAACAACTGATGCATATATACCTGAAATAGAAGGTTTGAGAGGATTTAAAGGGGAGATACTTCATTCCACTGAGTTTAAAAATGGTAAGAAATTTACAAAGAAAAATGTTTTGGTTGTGGGATCTGGAAATTCTGGCATGGAAATCTCTCTTGATTTAGAAAATTTTGGTGCCAATACATCCATTGTTGTCAGAAGCCCCGTAAGTGCCTAACTCGGCTAAATTTATTTCCGCATTGATCAAAAACGAAAGGATACATAATACATACTGTATACTTCCTCAGTCCCACATAAATTGAGCTAGTTCTATTTTGATTTTGTCCCACACAAATTGAGCTAGTTCTATTTTATATCTTGAACTTCTAAAACTACCCTTTTTAAGTCATGAGAGAGAGTGGAGGTAGGATAATAACAACATAAATTTTTTTGTTGAAGGTAAACATAGAAAAAAAAATCAAATCACTCTCTTCTTTGCCTTAATAATTGTGTAAATTCTAACTAGCTCAATTTATGTGGGACGAATGAAGTATATTATTTTTCCTTTTAAATTGAATAGACAATGTACCTACCAACACTTAACAGAACTTTGTTTTTCGATTTTTTGGTGTGGAACCAGGTTCATATAATCAATAAGGAGATGTCATATTTGGGGTTGCGATTATTGAAACATGTACCTCTAAACATAGTTGATGGATTACTTGTGTTTCTAAGTAAGTTAGTATATGGTGACACCTCCAAGTATGGAATTGTCAGACCCAAGGAAGAAGGCCCTTTCTTAATGAAAGGTAAATATGGGAAATATCCCATCTTTGATGTTGGGACTTTCAGCAAAATCAAGTCTGGTCATATCCAGGTATTTTGTTTTTCTTCACAGCTTTCAAATTCTTGTGGCGTTGCTTCCTACGGAAACCATACCCCATGATGTGAACATTTCAGATAGTGCTCTACTTTTATGTTGACTTCATGATTTCTCAGATTTCTGTATGTGATTGTGGCATCCACATAATATTTTTATTATTTTTTTAAAATTGAATACTCAAGGTACAAGAGCCCGTAGCTGATTTACAAGAGCCCCAGGCCTTTTATGATGCATAAGCTCTTGGTCGCTTCACTTTCGGATTTTTTTTTAATATAAACTTTTTCATTCGAAAAAAAAATAAATAAAAAATAGAGCTGCATAGCGGCAAAATTATGGATTAGAGTTTTATTCATGGCATTGTTGGTTCTCATGTGACAGGTTTTGCCAGCCATAAAAACCATAACGGGTGATTGCGTGGAATTTGTTAACGGAAATTCACACCAATTCGATGTGTTAGTTTTCGCAACAGGATTTACGAGAGCAACAAACAAGTGGCTCAAGGTACAATAATTTAACATAGTTCTACATTTTTCTTTGAGATGTACGTTAGAGTTCATCTTAAAACTCATGGTAGTGTGTAATTGACTTTGTTATTAGGATGACGATTACCTTATCGGAGAAAACGGGATCTCAAAACAGAGTTTTCCTAACAACTGGAAAGGAAAGAATGGACTATACTGTGCTGGCTTGGCGCGAAAAGGGATTTATGGAACTGCAATTGATGCCCAGAAAATTGCTGCTGATATCAAGACTTTGTTGTGAACTCCTACTTTTTGATATGTTCCTATAAATTCGTGTTTACATTTAAATGATCAGTTTATGTTGATAGTGATTAATTGTAATAATTATTTATGAGGAATTCATGTGGAGAATAAGTCGATTGATGAAGTTTATGATTAACATTTGTGGCATATGTCTATAATATATGTTCAGGGCTCAAGAACGAAAATCCTCGGAGCCATGTTTCATTGCATCTCAATTGTTGGTTAAATCTAAGGGTGCGAAAGTGCTCATCTTTAACAACGTTAAGAAACAAACTTTTCCTGATCAATCTACATTAGGAAACATAATTTTATGAACAATCTACTGCAACATATATATGGTCGATGAAAATTCATGGATGATGACTTTTTTCGTCAATGTGCATGATGCTTCAGGAATGATATCCAGTTGAAACATTGCAACTTGCAAATATAAAGTATCAATTTTTTTTTTAATTATCGGTAAATAAGGGATTTTATTGAGAAACGGCAGAATTCATCTGTACAAGTAAATACAGTTACAAATTTCCGACCAAGACAAGAAAAAAGAGAAACAAAAGACTACACTCAGTAACAGGCTACAACCAATGTCATCAAATACATACCAGCAAACTCTTCAAGGAGAATCAAAAATGACGTTGTTCCAATTAATCATAAATTCTCTGAGGATGATGTTTCCAAATTCTGGTTGAAGATACAACCAGTAAGCCAAAGTATGCCTAATTTTTTTAATGAGCTGATCGAATACTTTAGACCCGAGTTTACAGTAGTCAAAACATATACTCAATGCCATCATTACTGATATAAAAGTTTTCGGCACTAAAACATCGTTCCCAAAATAGCTTGAGAATTGAGCAAATTCCCGCTCTGGATCATCTACACCCAAAATTCTTTACATCTCTACAACCGCCAATTAGTCGACGCCATGTGTCAAGTATTCAACTACCAAAATATTAATTACAATTTCCGTTATTAGAATATCTCTTCCCAGAGAAAAAAAGGAAACTAATTCATCTTCCATAATTATCTTGTTCATCGGATATTTTTTTACCTAAATGATTTAAATTTTGGCATTGAAACCCATATTAATTATGTATGATCATCGAAAACTTTTATCATTGGACGAAATCTGTACAGTGAATGTGACCCAGGCTAGAGATGATGCCTCGTAACTAAATTACACCTTATGACCAAGATTGAGCACCTTAATCCTAAATTGTGTATTCAACCCCAACTGTGTGCTCGGTGATCAGTATTTTACATTGTGACCCAAATTTGAGCTGACGTGGTAGTTGAAGTTGAATTTGAGCTGACGTGGTAGTTGTATGTTGAATTGGTATACCATAAAACTTAGCCTAATTCTTAAATAGAGACTCAACTTCTAATTTTAAGTATAGGGCCGAATACATTTGATCACACCTGATCTTGTATCACTGTGGAGATTTCTTTTTATCGCGGCGTGAAACATGCTGATTTATGGGTCTTTGTCGTGCACATGATCATATATAAATGTGCACATAAACCGATCATATATATATGCACAACGACAATACATCTTTCTAGAGATAAGGTTTTGTTGTGCTTAATTTTGAAAAAAGAAGAAGAAGATAACTTCTTAATAAGTTTGGAGCAATTGGGAGTAGTATAGTTTGGTGAGAGACTGAGACTTGACTAATACATATGAACACTACTGACTACCCCATATAAATGATGAAAAATTGATTTTTTTGATTGATAAATTAATATGAAGGGTCGGTACATTTTCATTGGGTGAATCTGGAAATTTTCATTGTACATAATGATTTACATGACGGAACTAGATCCCTTGTTATTTAGCCCCTACTAGTTATTACCAGTGACGGAGCCAGAAATTTTTGTTTGGGGGGACAAATGTGGCTAGCAATGGTAATGCTATGGTAAGAAAATGGCAGCCGTAGGCCGCCGAATTTTTTTAGACGTTTATCGCGTACAATCGACACAGTTCAAGGCTGCTATTAATAGCTTTTGAAGTAAATTGTTGATATTTAGGTAAAAACTGATCTTCTATATATTCATTTCGATTTGGTTATGAATCATAAGAATGATGGCTACAAGCTCCTTAAAGATGAATTCTCACAAGATGGTTTTGTCAAATTGCCAACTAATGAGGAGGATATGTTCATGTATCTGAGGTATCATCGTAAGAGTCGGATTCATGGAGAAGTATTGAGACCATCCCTTATCATATGCTCAAGGGATGGTCTAAAGGGATTTTTTTTTATTTTTTTATTTTTTTAGAAGACTTAATTCTGGTTACCTAGAAGAAGGATGGATAATTAAGGAGCTACAGGAGGAGTTTATAGTTTCCTCTTATTTCACCTAGGAGAGTTTCAAACAAATGCACTTGCCTAAAGCATGTATAAGTATATTAATTTGGAGATTTCATTGCCTGTTTTTTTTTGGACTGGGAGTTGGAAAACCTGGCTATTTCGAGGGCGAGCATTTTTTTAATAAGGGCGAGCACTACTTCAAATATCCCATCCCAGTTTATAAGGGGTGCTAAAATTTTGTGCAAATACTAAAAAATCCCTACACTAATCTTACTACTAACTAACTACATAACTAATCAAAAAACACCAAACAAATATACCATTATCAACAAACACTCTTCTTCTCTCTACTTCATTTCTTCATCTCTAAAATCCAAAAAAATTAAATTTTAACAACTTCAAAATTTGGAACACTAATTTTACTACTAATCTTACTACAAACTAATAAAAAACACTCAAACAAAAACCATCTTCTCTATATCATTAACAACAAACAATCTTCTTTTCTCATTATTTCATTTCTTCATCTCTATATCCAAATTGCCAACTAATGAGGAGGATATGTTCATGTCTATTGGTTCTTGGATATTACTAAGATTCTCTAAGAATCAAATTACTAAATCTTGAACCTTTTAAAGTTAACATATTAAGGGTTGAATGTTGGAGCTTACTGAATGATGAACAAGTTGCATCTTTCCATACCCTTAAAGTTCACATGCTTATCAAAATGACATGTTCTACATTAAAGTCTAGTGAACTTGAACTTCTACTGCAAATGGAATTTTTCGGATTGATATGGAAAAAAGTAGTTTGTATTATATTCATCGGCTTATATGGTGTCATGAAGTTAGCTAGCCAAACTATAGAGCACATGTAGAATGAATGTGGCACAATTTTCTTTTTCAGAACTCACGAGTGCTGATCCTTTAAGCTTGTGGTTAAACTAGAATATGCTTCATCTTCTAACATATTGGTATCACTTTTTTTTCCGACTTTACGATTTGTTCTGCATGATGATTCTAATCTCAAAATGTTGCACTTGTTTAATATTTGCGTTAGGGAAGGTTGTGGAAATCAATTATCTATAATCGCAAAATGGGGTGAAGTAACCGCGTCAACTAAAAGAGATGTAGACGTGAATTTCTCTAGGTCTAATTATTTTTTTCCCACTTACGAAAAATTGACTAATTCTGTCTCATGTGTTCTCATGTGTTCTCATGTGTTCTCATGTGCCACCTACAAATGTTAGAAGAGATACTCCTTATACAGGTGTGGTTAGCATGTCAACATTAGACAAATTTGTCGTACTCCTATGGTTCATGTTTTGAAATGATTCATGTGCGTGACATTGCACTTCATGACAAACGCAAGGCCTATTTTAGAGTTTTGTAGGTATTTTTCTTGTTCTTATGTGTATAAATAAACCTGAAACTAGCCAGTACACAATAAAATTTGCTGAAGCTAATGAGAAAATTGAAAAACAAATTAAACACAACTAATTTGAAGAAATTGAGAAAAATTTAGTGCATCGTGGATTCCTAGGAGTTGCAACCGTAGCTGATGTTAGTAAAGAGAAACACAAAAATGGTATCAAAGACCAATAATATTGATCTTCTATATATGGACTCGTACAAGTTTGATTCTTGATTGATTGCGCTCTGTCATAACTATTGACAGAGAACATCGTTGCTGTAAGAAATGATATTACATGCACAATGTGGATGTGGTTCCCATGATTTCTTCAGTTATTTCATATTAACTAAAGAGTATGTGCAACAATTAATTACCCCACTTTACACTATACCTTTAACAACGAGACATTGCAATGGATATGAGCATCTAACTTTCTCGTTAGTCGATTGATTGAGTGATATGTAAATGTGATATGTGAACAGTGAACCATCATACAATAAGAAAATTATGGCAGATATATAGAATGATTATTGAAAACAAACATTCCCGTGGAGTATTACTACTAACTTTTGTATCATCCCAAAGCTAATATTACCTGCATTGAGGAAACTGGCTGTTTTAGGGGCCGGCAGAATTGTTAGAGAAGCCGGAAAACAATATTGCTATCCTATGGGGTGTTATAAGGGGTGTCTAAAAACATTGAAAAGTCTAAATTACCCTATTAAATTAAGGATGAGACCAAAATACCCCTGAATCATTAACAAAAACCTAATATCTAACCAAAGAAACTGATTTTCAGTTTCACTTTCTTTCCACTCTCTGTCTTCTCTTCTTCTTCATCTCCCACTGCCCCCTTTTCTCCAAATCAATTTTTACAAACCTTCAACGTCTCGATTAATCGACGATTCGAAAAATTCATCGCCTCGATTAAATTCTATATAAGTTATGGCGAGGACCAAACAAACCGCACGAAATCTAAGTATCAATCCGAAGATTGCGCAGCTAGTGGTTAGGTCTAGTCGTCAATCCGAAATTGAAATTGAAGAAAATGACGAAGAACATGAAGAACGTGAAGAAAGAGATGAAACCGAGACTCTTGATGAAATAGATCCGGATATGAGACTCAGGTAGACCTAATTAACAAACCCATTGCTTGATTTTGTCTGTGATTTAGTTTTTTGTTGCTGATTGATCGATTGAATGTGATAGATATTGGGTTCAGTTTAATTTTCGGTTGGATTAAACCCTAAAAATCCAACCGAAAATTACATTCCAGATTTTTCGTCTGGTTGTTTAGAGTTTGGCATGCCTAGTTTGCAGACGAAAATCTAGTATGCTAGATTATGTCACAATGAAGGTAGCCGAAAACAATGTTAAATGTGATAAATATATCCGAAAAAAGAGTTTGCTACCTTGTTTTTCGGATAGGTTAATTCATCCAATTCCAGACGAAAATTGAGTTAGCTAGATAGTTTTTCAAGTATGAGTTTCGAATGAATTAAGCTGGTTCCTTCCAGACGAAAATGTCTCTGGAATTTTTTTTCCTTCAAATAGGTTGTTTTCGTCTGGATAGCTTTCAAACATCAAGACGAAAATTTGTTTCGGTTTGGTTGTGAAGGATACATCCAGACGAATTTTTTATTTTCGGTTTGGTTTCTAAGGTTACTTCCAGACGAAAATTTTTGTTGAACCAAAGTTTCTTTTATTTCTTGTATTTACGTTTCAGTTGTACTTAAGTTTAATCATATGTTTGTGTTACATAGGAATTCCGTGTTGAATAGGAAGAAAAAGAGAGTTGAAGAGGCCAAGAAGAAGAACAAATGTGATGAGTTTACGAAGAAAAAGAACTTTGACATTCTCGACGACATTGATATTCCTACACCACGTAATAGAGTTCATTGTGGCGCTGAAAAGAGGGGAAAGCCTGCCACTGACCCAAGGATGAAGAAAGGTAAGAATATCCAAATGGAAGAAAACTACACTGAGGTTGAGCAAGAACAAGAAGAACAAGAACAAGAAGAAGAAGAAGAAGAAGAAGAAGAAGAAGAAGAAGAACAAGAACAAGAACAAGAACAAGAAGAAAACAATGACGAAGAAGAAGAAGAACAAGAACAAGAACAAGAAGAAAACAATGACGAAGAAAATGGGGATTCTGAAGCCGAAGATGAAAAAATTCTTGCTCTACCGCCACATAAGGACAAGAAAGAGAAGAAGAAAGCAGGGGCTAAAGGCAGTTGGCTTCCTTCTGACCAGCATTTGATGTTGCCTAAAAGGAGGGGCAATAAACTTTGGGGAGAGGCAGATAACGGGAACCGAGTTTTATTTGGCTATAAATATTTCTTTGCTGCCAAAGTTGCCGAGATGAAGGTAACTTTTGTATATCTCTTAGATAATTTAATGTTTTTATTTCGATATGATTATGTTTAACACTACAATTATTCGTGTAGGATCACAAATCTGTCGTCAAATTGTTCAAACACCAAAAGGGAGGTTATTGGAATTTGGACCTCGAGTGTGAGCACGTGCGAATCATTGTGTTGAATTCAGCACTAGGCCCGGCTGTTGAGAATCATCAGATAAATTTTGACAGCGCTCTCGTCACTGCATTTCGGGAAAGATACTGGCCTGAGACCGGCACATTTCATTTTGGTTTTGGAGAGATAACTATTATTCCAGATGATGCTATGGAAACCCAAGGCCTTCAAGTGGAGGGAAAAGCAGTGTTTGAAGATTATAAGAACAACCTTCCTTGGGATGACCTTTTTGATCTTGCTAAAGACGTTCTTGGGTGGAGCAAGAAACATGCAGAAAATGAATTCATCTACGGGAATAACGACACCCCGGGGGTACCAAACCCGAAATCAGGTGCAGCTCCCACCAAGGCAAGGAAAATATTGACGAAACGATTGTTTGAGGAATTTGGAAATACTTTGGAGAAGACTACTAGAAAAACAAATTCTGAGTTGGTTGATGATATTAGGGCTCGACGGACAGCCGGTGCTTTCTTGTTGCGCTTTCTTGGCACCGTGATGTTTCCAGATCATACTGGAAATAAGGTCAGCGCATGCTACCTGAAATTTCTGAAGGATCTAAACAAATTACATGATTACTCGTGGGGCACGACCGCTGTTGCTTGTTTACACAATGGCCTTGCTAAAGCCTCAAGATCTAAAGCCACACAAATTGAAGGGAATGTCGGTCTTCTTCAGGTAATTCATTATGGTTCTATATAATATATTCTATTTTTATTACTATATGTTATATATTCTCTAATTAGCTGTTACTTCTATTCATTCAGTCCTTCATTTAAGATCATTTTCCCACTTTGAGGCCCGCCAAAGGTCCTTGGGAGGAGGGTACTCCCACGGGACGAAAGTTCCCCTTCCCAAAGAAAAAAGGAGTATCTACCCGCAACAAAATAGCCCAGATACTGCAGAGAAGAGAACAACTAGATGCTTTGACGATTGATGATGTGATCTTTGCTCCTTATGAGCACATTGTTTCATCGGTGTCTACCTACAATGGACCATTGTATCATCCAAAGGGTTATTACATGTACAATCATCGTCGTGTTCTTCGACAACTAGGTTGTAAACAAACGATAGTCACGGAAGAAGCTTTTGAACTTCAAAAAAGTGGCTCCTTTCTCCACAACAGCAACATAAGATTGAGATACAAACCAACACCCGATGTCGCCCATTGGAAGAAAAGAAATGACGAAGATCATCAAGTTCTAATTGTAGATGACTATGAGGTAATTAAACACGAAAGAAGCTGAGGAGGGATACATTGAATGGTTCAACCATTTTGGTCACCCTTCAATTCAAAATATGGATGCAAATGCACTTGACTATCTCAGGAAAAAAGAAGCAGCAAAGAAGAAGAAGCAAGCCAGCAAAAAGGGGCTGTTAGATGTGGATTGAAAGGAATTATTCGACAAAATGGTACGTACATTCCTCCCTTGTAATGTTATGTTTTAGCTGTTATATTTCTAGAAGATATCAATGTATTTCGGCTATTAGGTTGACAAGATTAAGTTGGTGGGAAACGCAATGACTTGCAAGATAAGAAGGGGGCAAACAATGAATGTTGCAGAACAAACTGCCCTTCAACATCAGATCTTAAACATCCCCAACAAAGAACTTGATTATGTGTACGAGGATTTGAGGAGGGGGGAAAAGAGGCCTAGGAACCCTACTCCTTCAGATTCTTCAACTGAAAATGATGGACCTGATGTACGTCGCAGTGCTCGTAACCGTGGTGGTGCTCGTGGTGGTGGAGCTGGTACATCTGCTCCAACAAAGCGAGGTACTCGTGGTGGTTGTTCTCGCAAAGGTGGACGTGGTCGTGGTCGTGGCCTCATGTCCATTCCATCCATGGAAAAGGGTCCTAGTTGTTCACATGTAACAAGGAAACCACAATTTCCATCGCCCTCTACATCTTCCATCGAGATTATGTACTTATGAATTTCAATGGGTAGCAATTTCATCCAATTATCATATATCATGTGGATCTCTCTTCTTTGATTCTTCCTTCTTTTTTCTTTCTAATTTTTCGCTCCTTGCTAAGTGTTATTTTGGTTCTCCTTCTACCCTTCGGAACCCCAACATCCGGTTCCCTAAGACCCGAAGAAGTGTGAGGGGTGATAAATTTATCTAACTGATCCAACCAAATTTGTTGTTGGACCGGCTTTTGTCCTTTGAAAATCGCCTTAAGTTCCTCGTATTGGTGGGTGTCATCAAAAGACCAATCGGAATCTTGATCGGCTAATGGTTCAATGAATGATAATTGCTTCCAAAAAGGATCAATGTCTTGTAACGGAATCACATTTTCCGTGTATGTTGAGAATTTATGGCAGCAAGGGAGCCCCATAGATGACATATTGGGACAAATGCACTCCTCCCGATCGTAGTTTCCCGACTTATACGCCTTCAATTCGGGCATAATCTTATTATCAATTGCCCAACGCGAAACCTTGAAGTGAATTCCCCGGAGAAATGGCTCATCTATATAATCCGTGTTTCTTGAACTTCGGCTTATTTCAAATTTCCGTTTGACATTATCAAGCTCTTCTTTGAAAAAAGCGTGCATTGCGTTAAAAACCCCTACAAAATCACATTCACCGGAAGTATCTTCTTAAACCGCCCATGTGAACCCTCCGCCGAACTTGTTGCTTGGTTGTCATAGTGTTTGTATTTGTTTGTGAACGCATATACAAACTTTTCAGTGTTAGTATCGAACCATTCCTTGTTCAAGTAACTTGTCACAACGGGGTATTCTCTCCATCTTGACAATAACTTTTTCTTTGCTTTTTCAAAATCTTTCATCGTGAGTGCCCAAACCACCTCCTCCCAATCTTCGCCAAAATCACCCCACAATTCCTTACGAACTTCATTTTGTACTTCCAATTTCTTTTTCTCATCCGCTTGTTGTTCTATTGGGAGTTTGTTAATTCTATCGAGTTCCCACTTCTTCTGTGTCCAAATCTCGGTTTTGCAATTGAGTTGAACATTATTCCAAATGTGATATGTGCAAAGAAGGTGGTGAGCATTAGGAAATACCTCTCCAATTGCATTGATTAGTGCTTGCTCTTTGTCGGTGATGATGACCTTGGGATATCGATCTTCGGCGTAGAAAAGCTTCACCTCATTTAGTGCCCACAAATAACTTTCTTCCTTTTCGTTTTCCAAGAAAGCAAAGGCGACGCTAAATGGAGACTTTGTTGATGTTTGACCGACAAAGTTCAACAAGGGGAGTTCGTACTTGTTGGTTTTGTAGGTGCAATCCATAAACAAGATTTGGTGAGAGCATCTTGCCAATTGCATTGCTTCTGGATGAGCCATTAAAATATGTCTCAACTTACCATCCTCATACTTGTCCGCGAGCATAGTGTACCCATTCTCCTTGCCCAATAACATAAGATGCTGCATGATATCCCTATCGCCAATTGCATCCCTTTTCAATTTTGATCTTGCGTTGTAAATGTTCGCCAATCCCGACACGTTTTGGGGGTTAACATGCTTGATGTTACGAAGGATTTGAGATGGAGTCATATGATTATGTGTCATCCCAGCCACCATTACGATTTCACTTGGTTTCAACCTTGCGGCTTCTTGATGGCTAAGTAAACTATCCGGAGGATCGTGGTTGTGACTACCGCATACCACTTTCTTCAAAATGTACTTCTTTTCATGGTTAAGGTAAAATTGCACCTTAAAAGGGCAGTTTGTCTTTCTTGTTCGACTTTTATTAGACCTGTCCGTCTTTCCTTGATACACCGAGCCCTTCTTGGCATGACTTTTGATCACCCCGCTTCGCGCACAAACCATTTCAAAGTTATTGGCTTCAACTCTATTGTTTTGAACTGCAACGCAAAGTATCTTTCCCGCATGTTCTTTAAACCAAAGCTTTGCCGCAGCTTTATCTTCCCATGTCTACATAGAGGCAAAATAAACGTTAGAGAAAAATGATTATGATCACATATGGCGAGAGTGGTATGAAGTATCTTCGCGCCAATTCAAGTCATCGGCTTCAGGAAAACAATCCAATGCTTCAGGCACATGCACAATCTATTGTCAAAAAACACACAATTAATCAAAAGATTCAAATTTTCGTCCACATATAACCAACCGAAACTGTTAATGGCAGCATTTTCTGCTGGATTATAGTCCAAAATCCAGACGAAATTTGCCTTAACAAAAACTTTTGCTATAGGGAATTTTCGGCTGGACTCTCATGTTCTTACAAACTTTTCGTCTGGAATAGTTGAAAAAATTCAACTGAATTTTGTACTAATATCTAGACGAAAATTATTGTACGGCAAGATTTCCCAAATTTGAAATATTTCGGTTGGATTAAGAACAAACCAAACCGAAAATGGGGTTTCGGTTGGATTCTGGGTAAAATTCCAGATGAAAAACACTTATGGAACACACAAAAATCACATTTTTTACGTGATTTTAAAGATTTGAGAACATATAGAGGCATACCTGAGTGTTTTCTTGTGTTGGTCCGTGATTACGGGGTGAAAGTGTTCATAATCTGCAGGATTGAGCTCCAGATTGTGATTTTTTTTTTATACTACCAGGGTTTGAACCCTGGCCTCCCCCTTGGGAGTTCCACGAGAATCCATCATACTATACGATGGTTCTCTCCAGATTGTGATTTATGCCCTCATGTGTGCCTATACACACTTTATCATCAAAGAAGGTCCACATACCCTCATCACCTCTAATGGTTCTTCGAATCGGAATTAGATGTTGAGTAGAGGAATCTCCTACCTCTATTTCGGAGTTTGATTCACTCATTTTGGTTGAGTGAATCAAAAGTTAGGTTTTTTTCTCTCTTCTTCTTCTTCTATTCCTCACTCAAAAAACACAAAAAACACAAATAACCCAACTCTAAAAATCTGATTTTTTTTCCCCTTTATCTAACTATATAATTAAACTAATTAAGTTTAACAATTAATCTTAGTTTAGTATAATTAATTTTGATTAGTTATAATTAAGTAGGGGTAGTTTGGAATTAAAAAAATATGTTCGATAAGGGGTTTTGAGAAAAAGCTATTGGACAACCCTATTTTGTTTCATTATCCGGCTTCTCTAACAATTCTACCGGCCCCTAAAACAGCCAGTTTGAGGAAGGGGGCAGCTGATATGGAAACGCTCTAGTTGTAGGCATGTAACTTTTCAAAATATCTTTTATATACCTAGAGTTCAATAAAAGAAGCCACCGGTTATCGAATCATTCAGTTCTAGTCCTTTCTCAAACCACAAGTCATCGGCTGTCGAATCCATTTCGACGACAACTGGGACAATATAATTTTTGTTCATCACTACAACCATCGTACCCTTTAATCTGGACAATACATTCTCATATTTCATCATGGTCTTCCTCATTTTACGCCTTACGTTCCTGTTTGGAGAAGAGAGAGCAGCATTGACCTCCTCTGGAGTTAAGCCTATCCAACGTTGCACAACATTGTGGTCGATGCAAACCTGGGAAGTGCAGCTCCCATCGTTAACATCAACAACAAGCTCATACTTCGTCCTATTCTGAAACTCAAATTCACTCAGGCCAGTCATGACACCCTGGTTATAGCCCGGATGAATGCTTCATCATGCATGTTCTGCGTATCCCAATCTGACAACAAACTAGCCAAGTGTGTCAAAGGAAGCGCTTTATCTCCATCGTTTAATCTGTTTGAGTTGTCTATAGAAAACTCTACTTCTTGGATTGATGATGGTCTAGAGGGAGTTGTATCCTGCAAAGTTGAATTGTCAGCAACGGCACCACCACCAACACCATTGGCAGTACAGTCAAGATCATTGGGTTTAGAAGCTGCAATAGTAGCCGTTAAGGCCAGTGTAGAGGAAGAAAGAGAGGGAACTGTCTCTGCAACTGAATCCCGGAAAGATTGTTCTTGATTCTGCATTCGGTTGGATTCTGGAGGACTTTATCTTCTGTTTTGGAATGGAATAATACGAGACCTGAGTTTAGTAACGCGTCTCTACTCATCTGTTGTTGTCTGCTCTGAATGTACTTTGCAGCAGCCACTTTGTGCTTTTTCTTATCCAAACAAGATTTTGTTATCTTTATAGCAAATCATCGTTGGACTCTCTCTCAGGATTATTCCGGAGAAACCACCGTCAATGTAGAATTACTGGAACCTTATATCTTGCTGTCTTGCTAAATGTAAGAAAACGAGTATAAGTATTAGGTAACGTTTATATTTAATCAAGTGGGTGCACTTGACTTGTACAAACGAGTTTGAAATTTCTCCATTGAATTCAAAGGAGAAATTTAAAATGTGATCACCTGTTTAACGTTCGGCTTACGGATAGTTATAGATCAACTATGCTTAAATGGACTAATGGAGTGTACCACTGGACTGGAGCCAGAAGGACTGAACACCGAATTTATAATGATTACCATTGACTAATTCTGTATGCCGTTGGTTGTTTTAAAAACATGACTCATCTGTGCATGTAACACTGCGCTGCATGAGCATGAAACATGCAACGCCTATGTGCAAGTTGGATGAATGTTTTCACTAATATTATACTTCATGGGTATTTTTCTTACTGCTAAATATATGTATGTAATTCTTGTAAGATAATTTCCATTAGGTGGAATTATCTCATTCACTACACCAAATCAGGATGTTTGTTACACTAATATGTGTAACTTCCTATTTAATGTCACATTTATAAGTGTTGATATTTTGGTGTTCTTTTTTTGTTACACAAAGGTGGTCACACATATAAGTGTGACTTAAATTAATTTCAGTCACACAAAAATGTGTTACCTAAATTTCACATATATTAGTGTAACAACTCTGTCATAAATTAGGAAAAAAAATATAGATTGCCGGGTTCGGGATATCTAAACCTGCCTTTCCCCACCCAGCTGCATTATAAAACCAGAAATATTTATTTTCTCAATCTCTTGCTCAACCCACAAGTGATATAAAAACCAGTTTATTGTATTAAAATTGTGTCTAATAAGTTACATTAAAAAGTATGTATGCTGCAAGTATACGTACACGTTGCCAAAAATTGAAAACCTGTGAAAATTAAGGTTGTGCACTATATTTACAGCAACCGTACCATGATAGAACAGTTAAGACCTTCATTACAATTAACTTAATTCGAACTTGTCCATCTACCTAGCTAGACGACTATATCCTTGCATTGTTTTCTTTTTCAGCTCAGCAAAGCAGATAATTTACACCTCCAAATACGTTTAGTATATAGTATAACGGAGGGCTCCCTAGATGCAGATACTAATCAAGTTCTTCCTGCACATAACATGGTGTAAGGACATAAATGTACATGAGTATGAACTAGGAACAAACAGGGATTCACACTACATCAGATGAGAATCAAGGTTTTTGCCAGAATAATTAACCAACCTGATCTTAAGTCAACATTTGCATCGTTTGCTTTTGCTTGCTGAAAAAAAAAAAATAGAACAATTTGATAAGAAACCCAACTAAAGAAACTACACATACATAAAGCTCAGAATAAATTGATTCATACTATACTGCCAGAAAACAAAAACAATTATGGAGAAGCTGACCCACGCTCACATAATTACATTTTAAATATTATAGATTCATATCACATCATTTGTCGAGTATTGTAAAATGTCTATCTTCACACCCCTAACAACTGGGCTAAGCTGGGAAGAGATGGAATGGGAAAGGTGATATCCATATATGAACATTTAGCAATACCTTCATGGCCGAAGTCTATCACGGCAGACCAAGCCCCAGAAATACCTTTTCTCCGGTTATTGACTTCTCTGTAAAAAACCTGCAAGCAATATCTATAGAGCATCAACAATGTCTGCGATGGATTTAAAAGGACGTATTACTCTAGTAAATCAAAGAAGTTGTGATGTAGCAAACTGTTTGTTCGGTTAAGGGGGGAATCTCTCCTCTATCATTTTGAATCCCACGCCCCTTATAAATCAAGCATTTCGACATTCATATCAAAATCATATGTACAAGGTATGTTAAGGAGCCAGATATAACATACCATCTAAAATGTACTCTGGAGCAACATAACCTGAATTGTCTGACAACCATGATATTGCTCTTTTGGAATCCAGAAGCAACAGCAAGACCAAAATCTGAAAGTTGTAACTATTTGGAAACAAAAACTTCAGAGAGCTTACCTGTAAATGGTTCAATAGACATTCTACCAACACATTATACTGTACAGAGCCTTGACATTCAATACCTTGGCAGTTCTCATGAATATATTTCAATCCCCTGACCAAAATCAGTAAAGGGTATATATAAGTATGATCACCATGGGTTTCATGTTCAAACCACTGATATCTGCGGTGTTGTTACAAGTTAAAGGTTCAACATTCCAGGAAAACAAAGAATAGGAAATGAAATTCATATTGAACTAAGGTGGACTAACCTTCCAGTTTCAAGCGCAATCTCATCCGCAGGTGTTATCACTGCCATGAGAGAGCCGATCCATGAGAGGTCCTGTAATGTAATGACAACAGAAATAGTGTTAACCTAAGCATCTACATGGTCTTGTATCGTCCTAACTTCAAACATATAAAAGATAGCAGTTATACCGTGCAGTTGAGTTTCTAGAGATCCATTATGCATCAATTAGTAAAAATGAACCTCTTTTCACCTTAAATACAATAAAACAAAAAGGAAATTATAGTCGAATGTTGAATCATACTCACAAATCCACTTCATTCTGCAATTCAGTCTAACATCAGAATGACCAAAAGAAACAAGTGCCTTGGTTATGATGCCAAGATGAAGATGACTATACCTACAATTCAGTTTATGCATCCTGTCTTTCGCAATTCAATCTCATAACAGCAGCAATGAGATTGTCATCATAAAAGTGAGCTCTATAAATAAATCCAAATCCACCCTCACACAGAATATTACTCTCATTAAACTTGTCAGTTGCTGCTTCTAATAACTGATACTCAATCTCAATCATTGCAACGTAATATTCACCAATCTTCTAATATTACTCCCCTTTTTGTTACCAATCTTCATTGAACCAAACTTACCCAAAATCGGACCTAATGACAACCCTTTTATCGAATCTTCACATCAAAAGTTGCAAAAATGTAATCAGAATTAGTAGTAAAAATGTCTTCTTTTCAAGGTTAGAATGAAAAATTGGAGAATACATGTGGAAACCTTTCTAGGTTTGGGATCAGAATTGGATTTCTTCCGTCAGTAAATCCACAAACAGAAATGAACAAGGCACCGCTTTGGGAGTAGATGGAAAGCAAACAGAACAACAAACACAGGCAAAGTACCCAGGACAACAACAAGACGTTCCTCTATACTGAACATACAACTATCAACATGAACAAAAAACACATCAAATGTTCTATTTTGTTTCAACTATAAGACAAATTAAATAAAAAAAAAGGAAATCATATTTGAGAAGAAGAAAATCCATCATGTTTCCCAATGGATTCATGAGCAACCCTACAATCCTTGTGATTAAGAGAAAGAGCCGTGCAAAGGCCGAAGCCGCTATTTCTAAGAAGGATGCCGTAGAGAAATATAGAAACCCAATTTAGTATCAAACATTCATCCACATCATAATCCCTAAAAAAATTGAAATACCCAAACCCTTCAATTTTCGAAGGAGCCAAATTAACGGACCATATCATAGATCAGGGCTATATAGTGAGAGTGATGGATTAGACTTACAGGGAGATAGAGTAACCATGGAGTTAGTACATGATAAGGAAGTTGGTTTTTCTTCCTGCAAATGTACAGTTAACCTTAGGAACAAAGAGAACGGGAAGAGAAGGTGTGGGAAACATGGGAGGCTTTCACTTTTTTCGAAAACAATTTTAATTTAATAAAAAATACAAAAATAACGAAAGTAAACCCCAGGCTAAAAGAAAATGCCAGAATAATATTTTCAGATCCATTTAAAAGATAAAACATAATTACTAAAAGTTATACTTCCTCCGTCCCACATAAATTGAGCTAGTTGGGATTTGCAC
>JAJJMA010037675.1:0-13934 GCA_023529015.1 Papaver nudicaule
GTTTCTCTTATTCTTCAGGATTTTCAGCGCAATCTTGGTGGTATCACGTTGAATGCTCAATTGCAACAAGAACGCGACAACCTTCGCCAGGATAAAGCCAAACTAGAGCAGAGTCTAGAGCAGAGTAAGTCTCAAGTGGAAAAGGAGAAGAAGGAAGGTGATCGACTCCGGTATTACTACAATAAGGAGAAAAAAGAACATAAAGAACTTCAAGGTTAGCCTTTTTCTTCTATTTTCTCTAAGTATTTTATATTCCGCCGTCTCCTTTTTCCCACTTTTAGTCCCTGTCTATTATAAGGTCGCCAGCAACATGATGACGGTCAATCGAGGCGAGTTAAGATTGAAATAGATAAGCTGGTTAGCGCTAACGCTAATCAGCGTAACATGCTGCTTGACATTGACTGAGATCTTAGATGGTACCGCCGAGAATTACGCCGTGTCACTGACCTTAATGTAAATCTTGACCATCTTATCAAAGTTTCTGAAGCGGATGTGGCATGGACAAAGAGTGAGCTTGACAACGCCTCCCGCTTAGCTGAATTGGAACGTAAAGCCAAAGAAAAAGCTATTGTGGACCATATGAAGGTAACCACCCAACTGAAGGATAAGGAAGCCACCATTTCGCGCTTATCATCTACACTGGTCTGCCGTACTGCTGAAAGAGATACCGCCCGAGATGAAATTCAACACCATAAAGATTTTGCCCAAATTCATGGAGATCGCGCTAGGCAGCTAAATGAAGAAAATAATATACTTAGACTCAAAATCAAACAAGCCGTTGGCCCTTGTTCTGATCAGGAAGTTTTGAGTAAACTTGATGAAATAAGTGTTGCCAAAAAGGGTATTCAAGAGTATGTTAGCGGTCTAGAAGGTAGTTCCTTAGGATTTCGTTTTCCCATGTAATTTCCAATTTGCTATTGCCTCAGCACTAATACTATGTTTTTCCTTATTTCAGAGAAATACAAGAATCTGGAGTCTCAATTGGAAGAACAAACCACCACCTTGAAAGAACACAAAGAGTGTGTTACTAGAATTGCTCAGCTAGAGGAACAAGTGAAAGACCATCAATCTTGTGGAGATAAGATGCATGCGTTAGAGACCGAGCATTTGCAGTGTACTGGCAAGATTTTTAATTTGGAAAATGACGTTAAGGCACTCCAAGAGTACAAGGAAAAGTTTGAGGCTGAGTCCTCTAAGTCCAACAAACTTCGAAAAATGCACAAATCCCTTCAATCTGAGTTGAGTCTTGCCAAGAAGTCTGCCCAAACACAAGAAGAGCAATATACCGCTGATGTAAGGATGAGCGGTTTTCTTGCTATTCAGATGTATTTGGCTTCATTTTGCCCTGATCACAATATAGATATTCCAGAAGACTATGCCCCTGGCCGCTTTCCTCCTGACACCGAGACTACTCCTGTTGCTGCTGAGAATGAAGGTAATGCTGAAGATACTGTTCACATAGACAGCGGGTCAGATTCTGGAGAGGAAAGTGGTGAAGAAGAGGACGCCGAAGGTGACGAAGATTTGCAGCCAAAGGGTCGAGATTCTCATCAAGATGGCGGCAAGGGTGCTAATGCTAATGACGGCCAGGACGCCTCTAAAAATTCAAACCAGGGTACCAACGAATCAAACCAAGAAAAGGGTGCAGTTTCCACTGAGGGTGGAGAAGAAAATATTGACACATCTATTAAGGATCCAAATATGGCTGTTGACAATCCCGTGAAGTCTCCAGAAGTGCAAGTCTGACAAATGTTTCATCTTCCAGTCATCAAGCGTGATCTAGATAACTCTTAGTTGTTCATGCTTTTGTTTCGCAAGAGATATATTCATATCTCTCACTTTTTTGTTATGGAACTTTAATGAATATAAGTTAAACTTTTTGAGTCTTTCAATTTCCTTATTTCCGCCGGTATATTCGAATCCATTTTATTTTAATGATGAACTGACAGCATTCTTTCTTAGCCACATCGCACCCGTTTTCGCTATACATTGTTACTTGTGCCCGTCGGCGATCTATTATAAGTGGTAGGTTTGCCAAGAGGGTGGTTAGTGCCTCCGGGAGTCTTATATTTTTCTGCCAGCACTTACAGATCAACAAGTAACGCGTCAGGAGTTATAGCACCAGTTAGCCAGAATTACTATTAGTCAGACATCTAAAATGTTTCGTTATACCCCGGCGTACGACTTTCATGGCAATCTTGCCTCATCATATGGCTATTGAGCCTCGTAAATTTTTCTTTGGCGATTTTGCCTCGGTGTATGGCTATTGAGCCTTGTAAATTTCTCTTTGGCAATTTTGCCTCAGCGTATGGCTATTGAGCCTTGTAAAATTTTCTTTGGCAATTTTGCCTCAGCGTATGGCTATTGAGCCTTGTAAATTTTTCTTTGGCAATTTTGCCTCAGCGTATGGCTATTGAGCCTTGTAAAATTTTTCTTTGGCAATTTTGCCTCAGCGTATTTGTCGCCGTATGCGAATAATTAAAATGACACAATAATTTGTTAACGGGGTTCGGCGCATAAAGCAAACCTACGTCCCCGGATCTTATTTGCTGCAAATTACAAAAGCTAATAAGACTTCTTGGGTATTATGCCCGCCCAAGACTTCGGATTTTTACATGTAACCTTATGGATAGAATCTCTTAATAAACTTAGCATTCCATGGATGCTCAAGTTCTTTTCCATACTCATCAACTAACACATAAGCTCCACTACCCGCTATACGCTTGATAACATAAGGGCCTTCCCAAGTAGGTTCCAGCTTCTTACATCCTTTCTTCTTCTGATACGGCGGTACCTCTCTTAATACAAGGTCACCAGGCTGATAGTCTCTTGGCACTACACGCTTATTATACTCCCTGGCTAGACGGCGATGGTAATTCTCCATATGAGTCAAAGCAATGAGCCGATGTTCTTCCAAGTCGTCTAGTTTTGCCAAGATTAAGTCTGTATTGAGATTCTTCTCCCAAGCTTCGTGTTTTGTCGTTGGCAATATAACTTCTGATGGAAGTACCGCTTCTGCACCAAACGTGAGTAAAAAGGGAGATGCTCCTGTCGCCTCTCGAATTGTAGTTCTGTAAGACCATAAGACGTTGTGAAGATGCTCACACCATGCCTTCTTGTGTCCTTCAACTCTCTTTTTTAACCCCATTCCTATTGTTTTATTGGTGGCCTCCGCCTGCCCGTTGCTTTGAGGATAGATATGAGTGGATTTTCCCAGTTTAACGCCGTATGTTGCCAGCAGGTTTTCAATATTCTCGCCGACCAATTCCTTCCCATTGTCAGTGCAAATTTCCGCCGGAACACCAAAACGACAGAATATATTTTCCCATATGAATGTAAATACTTTTTTTCCTGTTCTTTGTCTAAGTGCCTTAGCTTCACACCATTTGGTAAAATAATCTGTTGCCACAATGATATATTTGCGCTGTCCCGATCCTGGTGTTAGCGGTCCAATGATGTCAATCCCCCACTTGGCAAAGGGCCAAGGGCTTAATACTGAATTCAGCGATACTGCTGGTGCCTTTATCTTATTTGCATACAGCTGACAATTCCTACACCGCTTAGCATATTCAGCGGAGTCACCATTCATCCAAGGCCAGTAATAGCCTTGCATTTTCACTTTTAGAGCCAGCACCCTCTGCCCGCTGTGATTTCCGCAATCACCTTCATGAATTTCCTTCAACAGCTTCTTTCCTTCCTCCCTTGATACGCATCGTAACAACGGCCCAGCAAATGATCTTCTATATAATACGCCCTCTCTCAACTCATAATTTCTTAATCTGCTTATGACCTTGTGTGCTAGCAGCTTGTTTCCAGGAGTGGTAAGATGCTCCAAGTAATATCTGATGGGAGTTCTCCAGTCTGTTTCCGCTGATTCTTCAATGTCTACCGCCAGAACTTCCTGTTGCCTTCTTTCTTCTATTGACGACATCTTTAATCTTTCAATTGCTATTGCCGGTATTTCTGGATCCGCCATCATAGAGGAGATAAATGCCAGCGCATCAGCATGTCTGTTGTCATTTCTGCATATATGTCTAAATTCGATGCCGGTAATCTTGTTAGCGTATTCTCTTACCAATTGTAAGTACTGTTTTAGTGAGCTATCATGTGCTTCATATCTGCCTAGGATCTGTCGAATGACCAATTGGGAATCACTAGTTAAGCGGATGTTGCTGATGTCCATCTCGATTATGAGTCTCATAGCGTGTATTACCGCTTCGTATTCTGCTTCATTGTTTGTAGCTGGGAACTCTAATCTGAATGAGTGGACTATCCTAGAACCCTTTGGCGAGATAAAGACTATGCCAATTCTTTTGCCTTCTTTGTTAGCTGAGCCATCAACGTATACTTCCCACTGATTTGGATCTCTTTTCAATAAGTCTGGAACTCCTTCATCCGGATCTTCCTTCTCCATAAATGGGATGTCTTCAGTTTCTTCTTCTTCTTCTTCTATTGGAAAGTCTGCCAAAAAGTCGGCGATAACTTGTGATCTTTGAGCTGTCCTTATTTCGTATTTGACGCCGTACTGATCTATCTGAGCATTCCATTTTGCAATACGCCCTGCTCTTTGAGAACTATGAAGAATGGTTTCAATGGGAGTTTTGGTGAGTACCGTTATGGGATGAGCATGAAAATATGGACGAAGTCTGCTAGTGGCGAAAACCAGAGCTAGTATTAATTGCTCTATCTTAGTATAATTTTTCTCAGCGGGTTGTAGAGTTCGACTAATATAGTAGATTGGTGTCTCTCCTTCTTTTGTCCGCACTAAAACTGCACTAACCGCTGATGATGTGGCCGCCAAGTAGACCCTCAATTCTTCTCCATGTTCCGGCGGCTGAATAGCTGGCAAGGTGGCTAAATACTTCTTTATTCCCTGAAAGGCATCCTCATGATCTTTTGTCCAATTGAACTTCTCTCCTTTCTTCAGCATTTGGAAGAATAACTTGCATTTGTCAGAAAACCGAGATATAAATCTGTTAAGAGACGCCAATATGCCATTTAAGCGCATAACATCTTTCAGGGTTACCGGCGAGGGCATTTCCAAAATAGCTTTGACTTTGGCTTGGTCTGCCTCTACTCCCTTTTTTGTGACAACATAACCCAAAAACTTTCCGGAGGTGACGCCGAATACACACTTTGCTGGGTTGATCTTCAACTTGGTTACTCTCATGTGATCGAAAATTTCTTTCAAGTCTTGCACGTGATTCTTCTTTTTCTTGCTCTTGACCAACATATCATCAACATAAACCTCCATAGTTTTACCTATCCATTTTTCGAACATATCTTGGGTCATCTTTTGATATGTAGCACCAGCATTCTTAAGACCAAATGGCATTCTTGTGTAACAAAATAAACCTTTAGTAGAAAAGAAAGCTGTGTGCCGCTGATCTTCTTCTGCCAGCGGTATCTGGTTATATCCAGAATAGCCGTCCATAAAAGATAGTAATTCATGCCCAGAAGTTGCATCGACAGTCTGATCTATGCTTGGTAAAGGAAAGCTATTCTTGGGACACGCCCTATTCAAGTCGTTGAAGTCGATGCAAATTCTTACCCCTTTATTCTTCTTAGGAACCACCACCATATTAGCTATCCACTCCGGATATTGAACTGGTCTAATGATTCCTGACGCCCTCATCTTGTCAATCTCTGCTTCCACCGCCTCCTTCTACGCTGGTGCCAACTTCCTTGGACGATGTTTGAATGGTCTGATTCTTGGATCTATATCCAACTTATGACATGCAGTTTCTGGATCAATACCAGGCATCTCATTCATGCCCCAAGCAAAAACATCCACATATTCTTTTAGTAAAGCTTCTAACTGCCGAGATTCTTCTTCATTCAATAAGGTACCAATTTTTACTATCTTAGGAGCATCCTCTTCACCTATGTTAATCTCCCTTGTAGGTTCTACCGCTGTGAAATGCAGATCTGGCTCACCCATAGGCGAAGGTTCCTTTAATTGCTATAAAGGTGCCGCTGAAGGACTTGCTGTTGAGTCGCCCTCCTTCACAGAAAGAATGTATTTGTTGGGGTCGGCGACTAGTGCGGTTATTTCTTTAGCCTTGGTTGCTTCTTTTGTCTGCTTCTTTTTCTCAGTCAGCCTGGCCTTTCGAGTTTCACGCATCCTGACGTCTACTTCATTACATGCCTTTGCTGTAGAAGAGTCACCAATGTATTCTGCTACTCCTTCTGGAGTTGGGAATCGCAACCGCTGATGATAGGTCGAAGGTACTCCCTTGATGCTATGTAACCATGGTCTGCCAAGGATTGCTGCATATGGCGAATCTACATCCACAACACAGAAAGTAGTGTCCATGATCAAGGTCTCGCATGCAACAACCTTCATCTTCACTTCCCCTTTAGGCTTGGACGCTATCCCATTAAATCCATAGATGCTGTATGAAGAAGGAATTAATGACTCTACCGGTTCTTCTTTAGAATCCATGGCCTGATACGCTGAATTGAAGAGAATGTCAACAGAGCTTCCTGGATCTACCAGCACTCTTGGAACCTTGAATTTTCCTATTTGGATGGTAAGGACCAATGGATTCAAATGATTTCTTGCCTCAGGTGATAGTTCTACCGCCGAAAAACTGACTGGCTTTTTCATCCATTCTAATAGTGGGCTGTTCTTGACAGCGACACTGAAAATCTCTTTGCCATTGCTATCCCTCTTGTGAATTCTTGACATTACATTATTATGGAATTCATCTCTACTGATTGTTGAATGCACAATAGAGAAACAATTCAACTCTTTCAGATCACGCTGAACTTCAACTTCAAAAACTTCAGGCTTTGGCTGTACAACCTGGATTGGCTGAACCTCCAATGGTGGCGCTGGAGGTAACTCTAAGAAATCTTGGAATCTTCCCATACGGATGAATCTATGCACTTCTCTCTGAACTCCTGTGCAGTTTTCAGTTGTGTGGCCATGAAATTGATGGTATTGGCAGTATTGGATGGTGTTGGAAATAGGATTCATGGGATTTCCTCTATTAAAAGGATAGCGGATTTCATTCCTTGATGCTGAACTCTCTATCTGTCCCCATGCATCAGTATATGTGACACGTAGTTTTGGTAGTGTGGCGTCTTGGAAATCTGGGTACCCTGGCTTTCTGTCACCGAATCTTCGATTGTCATTGTTGAATCTTCTATCGCCATTACCTTGTCGCCGATTGTCATATCCTCCTCTATTATCACCATAACCCCTTCTATCATTGTTGGCGTATCTGCCTCTATTGTCGTATCCTCCTCTGTTATCTTGATCATCTCTTCCCGCATAAGTATCTCTTTTTCCTTGATTCCACTGCTGAGTGCTGTTCTGCTGAAACTGCTGTCGTTCCTGTGGCTGCTGATGTGGGACGACTGCAGCTGAGGGTGTTGCTGCTGCTGCTTCTAATTTTTTGTGCTCCTTTATAATCCATTCTTTTCTTGCTTCTTCTTGTTCTTCTGGCGACAAATTGTTAATAGAATGAGCATGCTTTGCCCTTTCCTTCTTCTGGCGTTCCTCTTCTTCTTGCATTTCTTCATATATCAACCATTCATTTTTTCTAGCTCTCAATTCTCCTATATCTGCTACTGGAGTCCAATATAAAGATTGGAACATCTTATCCGTTGTTTCCATTGAACTAATAAATGCTCGCATCTTTTCTTTGTCAGATACCGCCGATCCCACTTCACTACAAAGCTTTCTCCACCTCATAATATAACTTCTACACGATTCCATGAGTCTTTTCTTATTGTTAAACAACTTTTCTGCCCCAGGGCGCACTCTCTTGTTTTGTATATAATTTGCAATGAATTTCTCTTCCAACTGTGTGTATCTCGCAATTGACTTCTCTCTCAGACCGCCGAACCAAGCCAAGGCTTCATCCTTGAGAGCACCGGCAAATGACATGCACATTATTGGATCTGAGCCGGTCCATGCCGTTAAATCTCTCCTGTAACATTGTAAGTGTAAGGTTGGATCTCCTGTACCGTCGAAGATTGATGTGAAAGTTGGCATACTAAATTTCCTGGATACGTGTCCATACGTAATTTCATCTACAAATGGTGTCTTTTTTGCCTCTAAGATTGCCTTCTTTAATTTATCATCTTTTGGCTGACCTGTAGCTTCTTCTATCTTCTTCTCCATATGGCGTAACCTCTTTGTGACGTATTCTTGTATATCATCCAATTTACCCGAGTCGGCGTAACTTTCCTCGCCATGATTAGATTTCCCGGTCCTCTTACTTCCTTCTTCCTTTTTGACTGTAGATGCTGCCACCTCTGGCCTTGTAGATCTGCTCTTTTGAGCTTTGTGCACTGTATGAGTTGAGCGACTTTTGCTTCGACTTTCCATTAACTGCCTATGCTGCTCTGCCAATTGTAAATTGCTCTGAAGGATAATGTCCATCTGCCTTTGCATCTGCAACTGCATCTGAGCTTGATTTATGGTGCTTTGTTCAAAAAACTTCTTTAGCATTTCTTCAGTAACACTAGTGGATTTTCCTTCTGATACTGTTATTGGCGCCGTTCTTGATGTTCCAACAGCTGCCACCATTCTACTGCTACCTCCTACCTCTTTTGAAGTGTTGCCAGCTGCTCTCGGGGGTAACCCATTAGTGTTGAGATTGCCACCTACTACCCTTGATAGTCCTTCAACTGCATGAGACGTCTCGCCGGGAATCGTTGTTTCTTTGATGGTACCGTCATCCACTGCTTTTCCTTTACTTTGCGCTGGAACTTCTTCTTCTTCATCTTCTTCTGGTATCCCATCCAAGTGTGTTATGTCTTGTATTATAACAGTATCCATAGCCGTTGTCTGCTGTTGAGGTACTGCTGTCTGCATTGCTGTTGTTTGCTGTGGAGGTACTGCTGCCTGCATTGCTGCTGTTTGCTGTTGTTCTGGTGTCAATGTTATTGACTGTTGTTGGTGAATCACCAGTTGTGGCGTTGTTGGCTGTTGACTTGCATTGCCGCTCAAGAAAAAATCATGTGCAAAACCTAGCGGTGGTACCGCTGAACTTCTCAAGTTATGTCGATTAGGAAGGAGTACAGGCTGAGCGGGTATGGGAAATTTTGGAGCTTTACTTGTTGACGCCGAACTTCCTTTCCGCTTAGTCGCCATTTGGTATCCTGTGTAGAAAACAACAAAAGAACTTCCTGACAGTATTAAGCTAGCTTGACTGTTAGCAAATGCCAAATTCGTTAGTGGAGGTGGTTGAGCAGTTTCCGATAAAGTAGGAATCAAACAAAATAGCTCAGAACTACAGCAGCGACATTTACAGAGTATGACCTAATCTTGTCGGCAGTTGAAAGAAAAACCCTAAGTTTGAAAACTCATGGAAACCCTAAAACACCAAAGTTTGATAACCATATTCATATCAAAGATCAAAATCTGTACGGCGTTGAAATTTTGCTAATGACTGTTCATAACACTTTAATCCAAAAATCACACCATAACATGTAAAATAAGAGACATCTGCCAAGAATCATATTCAACATGGTAATCTATCATCATCCTAGACTCCTAATGACGTATATGAACTTATCAAACAAGCAAGAGTTTTATAACATCTAAACAGGAAACCCTTATTACATGTTCAAACATAACAGAGAAAGAAAAAGGTTGAAATTTTAGTTTTTGAACCAACACCTTTAAGTTAAGAAGAAGAAATCATGTTATGCCCCTATAAATGAAAGGAACCACATTTAAACACAACTATGAACATACTAATGACGCCCAACACGCCTTAACAGAAAGGTTTTTCCATGGTTTTGTAAAGATTAACAGCAGCAATGCTTTCACAGACTTCTATAAAAGGGAAATTCTAGCAAGTTTACAAGCATATTTATGGTTAAAAACCACCAGCAGCATATGTGCTGTTAAGACATCATTAATCATATTAAAGACATTCACTATTTCCTAACACAGGAGCCTTTTAAGGTTCAGCCTCCTTAAACAACAACAAACATACTTATAACTTCCATAAATGGAAAGTCTGAACAACCATTAAACACAACAGCATAACTAATACTTAAAAACCTCAACACCACACATAATAACTTTAAGCTTCATTAAAACAAGAAGAAAATTTTTGAGAAACACAGGTTCAAACCTCTTCTAGCGCCAAAATGTAGTTGGTAAAATCCCCATAGCAGAGATTTTACCAATACACCCCTATTTTAAGACCATAAACATAACATAACATGCACACTTAGAGCAAAACATCATAAGCATATATGCAAACACCATATCATAAACGAGAGTTATAATCGCCAACATAAACCATAAGAACAATATGTACAAAGGTAAATCAACACACTCAAGTATAGATTATCATTAAAACATCCTTGCATCTCACCTTGCTAAGGACTTTCTCTCTACAGTAAACACAAGATCTTACCACGAGTTTGAGCTAAGGAGAAGAAGGAATTCTTCTCAATACATCAAACCCTAGCAATCACTTTTTCCAACCCCCTTTTCAGTTGTGATACATGGCCTTTTATAGGCGCCGATTACATGATGGAATACAGCTAATACAAACAACATAATTCTGACACTACTTGTCTTCTTTCTCACCGCCTTACCGCCGTGCCTCATTTACGTTCTCAGCGCTTTCCTTCCTCTCTTCAGCGTCCTTCCTCTACATTAGATAAGATCAATGACTCGGAACCCACTGAGTCAACAGGTCAACTCTGACAATCCGACCGTTCTGCTCAACCTTAAATGCTCAACCAACTTATTCAGCTTTTGTCGGAGCCATACCGCTGACACTATCTTGGTGTATACCGCTGTATCCAAATATTTCTCAACGTCCCATCCTTTGTAGGAGAATACCGCTGACTGATGCCGCTGTCACCACACTTCACTTCTTATGGATGCCCTCCTTAGTACAAATCTTTTCTTAAGTACCTTAAATTGGCCTAAGGCATTTTCTACACCTACACTTACACCCAAAAACACATCCTCAACCTGATCTCAAGTTTCTTCGCTGTTTCCCTCCCTAAACCAACCTCTATCCTCTCTGTGACCGAAGCAAGACGGAAACGACCATCCTTGGTTTAGGCTTGTCTTGTTCGACGGTACATTGTTTTTCCAGGTAAAAACAGACCTATTCTTCTTTCTTCTTCTTTCTTCTTCTTTCTTCTTCTTTCTTCTTTCTCTGCCTGCGTCGACTACATCCCAGTGTTTCTTCATCAAACACTCGATCTCAGATTGACTTGTAAATCAGATCTGAGTAACACTTTATGCATGGTGATTTTCCAAGTTATCAATCAGTGGTGGTACCTTTAATTTTAGATCTAGGGTTCATGGTCAAGACGATGGTGATTTTGGGGCTATTTTTGTTTTTGATTGGTCTTGGCTTGTTTTAATTATCTGGGTTGTTATTTGGTGGTTGATTCAAGCTTATGGTGTTTGTAAATTGTGTTCCTGTGATGCCGATGAGATAGCTAGGTGTTTGTAAATTGTGTTCCTGCTTTGATGAGATAGCTAGGTGTTTGTAAATTGTCTTCTGGTGTTTAATCTCTTCTTCTCTTAATTTGTTTTAAATATTCTCTTCCTAAGTTGTTGTTCTAGGTCTCATTTTGCTCATGTTATAATTTTGTTCTTGATTTGCAGCATTTATTTAACATGTTCACCAGTTGTGGTTTTTGGAAGTAGTTTTGCAATTGAAGTACATCGCATTCAGCAGTTTTGCCAATTTATTTGGCTGGTCATCTCAGTTATCGGAAATTAGCTCGCTGTATTGTTAGTTTTTTTTTTTTTTTTTTTCCCTGCTTGAAAACCGCGGATAATCCGCGTCCAATCCGCAACATCCGCTAATCCACGGATGTCAAATCCGCGGGTGATGGGTGCGGACACGGATGGATTTTCCAATCCGCACCATTTGACGGATTGGACGCGGGTGACCCCTAATCCGCATCCGTCCATCCGTTGCTCACACCTAGTTTCTATATAGAGCTCTACATAGTAGGACGGGTTGGGCTTGTAAGAGGGCTCAATTGGTGTTGCTATCAAGTCCAACAACACATACGTACAAGGGCTTGTATTATAATTGGGTTTGGTATATCAGGGCTTATTGCCTTGATTACTAAAACACCCAATTCGAATTTCATGAAGATGTCGTGACCGTAAAAGGGCTACAAGAAGAATTTTGTTCTGATTTATTTTATGTCTTAATTAAAATTATGTAAGGCTATGAGCAAATTATAAATTTTATTTCAGTCTTTTTAATAGGCCTACTTACTAGGCTCGCCTTAGGCTGTTAGGGTCGGTCAAAGATGTTAAGTGGGTCTTTCACTTGTAAAAAAAAAAATCGTCCAAAGAAATTGATTGACCGATTAACAGCTAGTCCGAAGTCTGAGAGTAGGTGTGTTGGCGGCTTAATTCTTAAGAGTATACAAACTGGACTAGGTCCCGGGGTTTTTCTACGAGTTTGTAGTTTCCTCGTTAACAAAATTCTTGTGTGTACTTTACTTTATTTCCCTTTATATTTGACTTGTCATTTATAATTAAAGTATCGTACTTGGTTGTTCACACAGTCTTTCGGAATCTTGTATTGACTCCCTTGTGTGAATTAATCAGTTACGAAAGACATCTTGTTCTTGATTATAGGAACCGTTCAATGTTTGACTTATAGGTTGACTAAAATTAAAGGTACTCGGTACCCTCGTCTTTTCAAAATTTAAACTTCAGTAAATCAATAATTGTGCTAGAGCACGGTTCGGTCAACCTCACTAAGTGTTGGTATGTCAAGCTTAGTTGTCAAATTTAGTGATCAAAACTCGACCGCTAAACAACAGACATTAGGTAAAGTCATGAGTGGGTTAGCTTTAGGTTGTGGAAGATTTTGGTAGGATTTAGAATCACTACTTGAAGAGTTGAAGAAGACTGAAGATCAAACGAAGACATCCAGCTTCATCGTTCAAGAGGTTAGTGAATCTAAATAATGCGATTCCATTATCTTTTACACTTGTGCTATAAAAGGCAAAAACATAACTCTCTACTTGAGCTTTACGTTATGACTTGATCACTTGTGATCAGTGTGTCTTAAGATATAACTCCACTTTATCGCGTGCGATGTTGTTGTTGAAGTTATGACGTTCCATATTACTTAGAGATTTCTTTTTTTCTCCGTCTCTAGGTAATATAAGGTTTTTTCTAAAGCCTTCGAGTTGGATATAGCAGTGTGATGTTGTCTCGGTAGTACCATGAGATTTAATCCATCATAGTATTGTATCTATACTTACCTAGTCTGGCTCTGTCGGATTGATTAGCAAATACTTGTATGAGCTAAATGTAAGTGAGATCGTGACTCACACTTATGTTGTGTAGACTCGATATACTGTTGTTCTGATCATCGAATATTACGTATTGGTTTGGCTCTGAATACTGAAGTTTTGAATCATTTACTTGATTCTGTATATGAACATCTTGTATGCCATATCATACTTCTGGATCCAAAACCATATTCTTGTTATCTCATCTTATGGATTTTCAATGTTCGAAACCTCAATGTAGGTTTTGGTAAAACTAAACATTGATTTCGAAACCATAATCTGGTTTTCGTATCCTTGAGCTATTGGTCCGAAACTTAAATATTGTGACCAATGAGAAGACATGAGTTAGAAACTGTGTTTGCTGGCTAATAGTGACTTGATAATCGAGACCAATGTGTCTTGACCATGTGAGTTCTAAATGGTCGAAAAGACCCTGGGGTTTCCTAAAGGTTTCTGTGAACCGGGAAATATAACCTGTGCGTCAAGGCAAAAAAGGTGCGGTTCTTGACCACATGGACTCTCAAGTTCGACACCAAACATATGTGATGAGCATAATATGTGTTTCTTGTTTCGAAACCTTAACCAAATTTTTGTTAAACAAAATCTAGATTTCGAAACCTCACTGTTGATACTAATTATCCTATATCAAACAAACATGTAACTTCGAG
>JAJJMA010037683.1:0-22144 GCA_023529015.1 Papaver nudicaule
TCTATTAGTATTTTGGAAACGTTCCACCCGTAGATTGGTAAAGTAACCACCATAGGATCATTATGCATTTCGACATCTTGGTTGATGTCCTTGGTGGAAAATGTGAGCGGAGTCGCCATCCATTCCTCTCATTCGTCGGTTAGCCTTCCGTTTAACATGTATACTTCGTGCTCTGAGGTTCGCCTTCTTGTTCTCAAGATATTGCATATGTCTCCTGGTAACGAGGGTTTGCTCTCCTGCTGGAATGTGATCATATTGAGTGACTTGTAACCTTCGGGGAGCCGTACTGTTTTTTCCTATGCTGCTACGTTTGTTACTGCAGCCGCCTGTCCGGGTAACTGGACATACTGCCCGAAATCTCCTTGATTGATATACTTCTGGATCGTGTTCTTCAGATGCTTGCACACGTCGGTATCGTGCCCTCGGGTCTGATGGTATTCGCAGTAATCCTTATGATTCTTGGTTTCATCTTTTTGCTTACCTCGGGTAGATGGATACATGAAATCCTGTCGCCCTCCTTCTTTCTTCAAAATCTCCGAGACTGGCAAAGTCAAGTTGGAATAGACTATATCTGCGTAGTCCCTCCTTCCCCTGTCTCCTGGCTTTGTGTCCTTATACCTGGCTTTCTTCTCGAATCCAGATGTGACGTCTCTCTCCGCTGAGCGCTTTTCGGTTTCTGGTACAGCTTCTACTGAGTTCGCCCTTTGTGGGATACTCCGGTCTTGTACACGGGGGTTATCCCTTTGGATGTCCTCCAACCTGATGTACTTGTCTTGGATGACACGAAGTTCTCCTTCAGTCGCCGGTGTATGAGCGTGTAATTCCACGAAGATAGAAGACGTTCTATCCAACCCGAACTTGTAGCAGTTGATGCTGATCTCCGGGTTGACCTTCCCTATCGCCTGGCACACCATTTTCCATCTCTCAGTGTACGCCTGAAGTGTTTCTCGTGGCCCGATGGGTAATTCAAATAGCCTATCTAGCCCCGCCTTAATAGCTTTGTTAATACTTCTACTTCAAGAGTTTAAGCTTCAAATCAAGGACAAGAGGGGTTGTGAGAACACGGTAGCCGACCATCTTAGTAGGCTAGTGGTTTCCGAAGATGCAATTCCCTTGCAAGATAGTTTCCCGGATGAACACTTATTCTTGGTTGAGAGTCCAGCCCCATGGTATGCGGACATCGTCAACTACTTGGCTACGGGAAAAGTACCAAGTACCATGTCTACATCACAGAAACACAAGCTCAAGAAAGACGCAAAACAATACATATGGGATGAACCATACTTGTGGAAGCATTGTGCTGACCAAGTGATCCGAAGGTGCGTACTTAACTCCGAGTTTCAATCTATACTCAGTTTTTATCACTCATATGCTTGTGGAGGCCATTTTGGCTCAAAGTCCTTGAGAGTGGTTTTTATTGGCCCACTTTGTTTAGGGATGCATACTTATTTTGCAAAGCATGTGATAGGTGCCAAAGAACCGGCAATCTAGGTGCTAGGAATCAAATGCCATTAACACCAATTCTCCCCATAGAGATATTTGATGTTTGGGGTATTGACTTTATGGGGCCTTTTGTGAGTTCTTATGGGAATGTTTATATTCTTCTCGCTGTGGATTATGTCTCCAAATGGGTGGAGGAAAAAGCCAGTCGTACTAATGACTCCCAAGTTGTTTGTGATTTTGTGAAGGATCATATTTTCTCTAGGTTTGGTACACCTTGTGTTGTGATCAGTGATGAAGGCTCTCATTTTAAGAGAAACTTTCATGCTCTACTAAAGAAATACAATGTCACTCACAAGGTTGGAACACCATATCATCCACAAACAAGTGGCCAAGCTGAAATTTCCAACTAGGAGATCAAGTCTATCCTTGAGAAGACGGTGAACACTATGAGGAAGGATTGGAGTTTGAGACTCAGTGATGCTCTATGGGCATATAGAACCGCCTACAAGACACCTATTGGTATATCACCATTTCGGCTAGTCTATGGGAAACCTTGCCATCTACCGGTGGAACTTGAACAAAAGGCATATTGGGCTATCAAGGAGTGCAACAGGGAGTTATATGCAGCGGGAAAACAACGAAAGCTTCAACTTAGCGAGTTAGAGGAACTACGCAATGATGCATATGAGAGTGCACGCATCTATAAGGACAAAACCAAGGCTTTTCATGACAAGATGATTTGTCGCAAAAGCTTTGAAGTTGGGCAGAAAGTTATTTTATTCCATTCTCGTCTTAAATTGTTTCCCGGTAAACTTAGGTCCCGATGGGTGGGACCATTCGTTGTTACTAATGTGTTTGCTCATGGTGCAGTTGAGATTTTGAGTCCCAAAACCGGGAAGATCTTCAAAGTTAATGGCCACCGGTTGAAGCCATAATATGAACAATTTGTGACGGAGAATCAAGAAGTCATTGAGTTGAGTGATTTAACCCTCTAAAGGAGTAAAGGAAGCATGCAGTCAAGCTAGAGACGTTAAACAAGCGCTAGTTGGCAGGCAACCCAACGAGATACTAAGATTGTGCTTAATGGGAGTCAACCCATTCGATCCTTGGTGGGAGTCAACCCACCGGATTTCTACCTATACTTGAATTCCATTGGATTAGTCAATTCACATTGAGGACAATGTCGAGTTTAAGTGTGGGGGAGAGGTACGTTCTTTGTTCTCTCTCTCTCAAAAAAAAAATAAAAAATAAATAACTACACATAAAAGAATGAGATGTGTAAAAGAAAAAAAAGAAAAAAAAACAACTACACATAAAAGAGTGAGATGTGTAAAAATAAACTGCACATAAAAGAGTGAGTTGTGCAAGAAAAAAAAAACAGGAAAAAAAAACTTGTGAAAAAGAAGAGCCTATGAAGGCAATGAAGATGAGTTTATGGTGAAGTATCCTTGTTGTGATTTTGAGTTGAAGATATATATTGTTGCGACTAATTGTTGGGTGAGAGATTCATTTGAAGATAACAAGGAGAAGTTATAAAAGCTCGATTTGGTGGAATGATTTGTGTTGAAGATTGTCAAGAGAAACATCGAAAAAAAAGATCAAAGGGATGTTGATGATTGTCTTATTAATGATGTTGCTGATTTTATGACTTTTGTGAGGTGTGCGAAGCATTGAGGAGATCCAATTCATTCCTAAGAGAAAGAAAGAAGAATCCAAGAACTACATGGAGAATGAGTGCAAGTCGGTGAAGCAATGGTTATTATTTCAAGCTAAAATTTATGAAGAAAGGGAGGTATGTAACCGACTTGCTATGATTATATTGCTAATTTCAGTTTTGGATATATGGGTGTTGGAGATTTTAGATGCAAGCAAGAACCATGCATAATCAGTGAAAACTCGAAGACAACTGGAGTGCAATTTTACAAGTTTTGAAACCACAATCACTCATATGGAGTGGTCCTTACCACTATTTTGAAGCAAGAAGAACAAGTGCAAACAAGGTGTGATACTCATGTCCATGAAACAAGCAAGAATCAGTCCAAGAGAAGGAAAAGAAGCTCACATTTAAGTAAACCTCACATTTAAGAGAAGACCAACACAAGACCAACATTTGCTAGCCGAGCCGAAGCCATGCATGGATTAGAATACAACTTGTTACTAGATGGAGATGTGATTTGAAGAGAGAAGAAGAAATTTTTTTACAAGCTTTAAGTGCAACAATTTCCTCACGGATTTGTTGTGTTTGGAGTTTACTCGAGGACGAGCAAAAACTAAGTGTGGGGGAATTTGATAGGTGCCTTAAAACACCTACTCAAGAGTACCTTATTATACACTTTAGTTAGCTTACGCCTCGTACATTGGTTATTTAACGTCGTTTTCTATTTTACAGGCACAATGACTCTTTAAGTCATAAAACAAAAGAAAATCATGAGAAAAATACAGCAAGCAAATGGAACAAGATGTGAATTCACAAGAGATGCAAGTTGGGTCGTGATGGTGCTGGGCTTATGAAGGGAGTTCATTAAATGGGCTTCACATTTGATCGTCGTAGCAAAAGAGTCCCTGAAATGTCAGCAGATTTAACACCAGCGGAACACACGTGCGCCAGGAGGAAGGAAATCAGGTTTTATATCAAAAAAACATTCAGGAAAATATAGGAAATTAGGTCGACCAGAACAACAGACTCGACCGGGAGTGCTGCCAAGAGTTTTGTCGTCGGTCTTTCCTGAAATCAGTGGTTCACGGCACAAGGTTAACAGAGATTTTCAAAGGCAAGAAGACACAGAAAAAGGGGTTGAGTTCAGGGCAGAGTACAAGCACCAATCTAGGCAATATTGTGGTTGTAACTGTATGGAAAGACAATGTTGATTTCACAGGGTCTGATGCCTGATTCAAAGGGGTTTACTGTGGATCTTGTGGTGGTTTTGCAGGGCTCAATGTTGGTTGTATAAAGGGGATTTTCCATCTAATACAAGCAGGGGGATTTGGACAGTGTGGTGGCTGTGGAAGGAAGGGTTTGTTGGGTGATCTGTGAAGGTTGTGGTGAACTGATGTTGGTGGTTTGCTGTTGACGGTTTTCTAGGTATGATTTGAGGTGGCTGGTTTGTGTGGTTTCGTAAAGTCTGATGGTTGGAACTACAAAAGGGTTTTGGTGATGATTTTACATGGAAGTTATAGCTCAGCTTTGTGGATGGTGGTATAAAGGGTTTGAAGCTAATACATGTCAGATGGTGGATGCTGTTGAACTATGGTATTTGGGGTAATTCTGGTCTCTGAAATGGGTTTGAGGTTTATGGTTTGCCGTGGGTTCAGATGGTTGAATTATGGAGAGTTGATGGTGCTGATTTGAAGGCTCAGAAGTTACATGGATTGTAGAACATTGGGTTTTGGTTGGAGTCGAAAATGGCAGCAGAAAGGTGAAGTTCCAGGCGCAATTTCTGGCATGGTTTTACACGGTTGTCCAGATTTCTGCAAGGTTCTTGAAGTTGCTGTGTTGGTACAATGGTGGATGATTTGTGCAGGGTTTGAAAGCAAGAAGGGTACAGGCATATTCCAGCTAGGAGTCAGTTGCATAAGAGGAGTTTGGTTCAGTTTTGTGCACAAATTTTGGGCTGGATTATAACTGGAATTTCAGGTGCAAAAGAAGTGAAGAAGCTGAACGCTTCAGTGGTGTTTAGGGTCTGTGTAACAAGGAGGCTGTCATAGCAAGAAGGTTGGGTTTAGGCAGTAGTTTCAGGCAAGATTTCACAAGGTTTCTGACAGTTGGCTGGAGTCTGACTTTGGACAAGGCTTGGGTGATGGATAGTTGTATTTTGAAGACCCAGTGGAGTTGTAAACGGCTATGGAAACAAGGGTTTTTGGGAGCTATAAGAAGAGGCTCAGAAAGAGGGAAAAGATATCTTTTACTCATATTTTGGAGGCGCAGGGAAAGGAAGCTAAAGAACCTAAGTTTGATTTCTTATTTTGCTTTTAAGTTTTGCACTTTATTTTTTTAAAGATGTTATTGTTTATTTCAAAGAACATGAGTAGCTAAGCTTTTATTATTGGTTAGGGTTGATTTCAAAACCCGAGACATGATTTAAGATTGATATTAAATAAGCGAATTTCCGCAATTCTTCTCTTTATTGTCCAAGTTCTACTGTGCTAATATTATTAAGTGTTATTTGATTGTTCAAGTTCCAAATTGAATCGTTGATTAACAATTGCTAGTCGAGATTTTCTAGATTCGTAATTGTCTTGGAGATCTCAGACACAAATAGCAATATATTTGTGTTGATGAAGGGATTTTGTTAAACACATGTATGTAAAAGTTGACACTAGTGTATGAGTCGAGCTTATGTGTTCATCACTAGGAGTAACCTTTCTCATAGAACCTAATGCATTCAAGTGAGTTTTATCTAGAGAGCTTATTCTAGGTGCTCACATGAATATAATCCTTGAAGAGAACTTATTCTTTTAGGTGAATATAGGAGATAATCGGAGTGGATGAACTTGTATTTACTCTAAGGTTGCTAATATCGATTAGATTATAGTTGCTATATATCAATTTAATTCTTGTTTCGTGGTCGAGAATGATTCCTTAATCAATGTTTCTCTCTTATTTGATCACACCTTTCAAATTTTCAGAATTTTTGTTATTGAAAGACAACGAACTTGAACCTTATAACAACAAAAACTCACACCTCCCTGTGGATTCGAATTCGACTTACCTTGCTACTTCTTAATTGAATTTGTAAAGAGTCGAGAATATATTCTTGATAGGTTTGACACCTTACCACTAGCTTTCCATATAAACCAGCATATTGTAGCATTGGCTTCCGGCATGTTTGAGGAATAATAACAGTTGTTAAACCAACTCTAAATGCAACTATCAATCCTAGAATGACCACCCATACGCGCGCCATACAGGAATGCCTTAAACCAAACCAAAAAGCCTTACTAAAATTGCAGTCACATGAGATGTGGATTAGAGTACCATTTTTCTTATTGCACATGGTGCAAATTGGAAAATGTCACTGATCCAAACTCCTAACTGTTAGTGTTGCGACACCAACACCTCTGTTCCCTTACTTAGAGTTTCCTAGATTCCTTATTTAAGAGTTCCTTAATTAAACTTCAGTTATTTCCTTAGTTATATGATTGCCTAATTAATAGTTTGCTTGATTATTAAGTTTAGTTGGTTATAGATACGTACAACCAGAGTCTGTAAAGATCATCAATCAATACAAGCTATCTTTATTTACTTCTTCTCCATCTTTCTTCTTAAAATTCTTTGTTTATTGGTGGTTGATCCCCAACTCAAAGGATTCCTGGTCTACTATTGTGTAATTTGGTACGTGATCTCTTGTGTTTGGTATAAAACCCTAACACCTGGATCAGAGCAAGGTTCAATATTTCTCAAATTTCAGCAATTTTTTTTCCTATGCCATGACGATCACTGATGAAGTTAACACCCTAAGCAAGACCATCAAGGGAATGCAGACCAAGTTTGATGATCTTATGGAAGCGATGATTTCTGATCGAGAAGAAGCAGATCAAGCTTCGGCTAAAGCTCTTGAAGCAATGGTTACTCAATTTCAAAAAACCAATGCAGATAAAATGGCTAGCTTAATGGATTCTAGTAAGAAGGACTTGACTGCCATACTGCAAGCTAACAAGCAAGACATGAATACACTTGCTGAAACTATTGCAACAAGTATGGCGTCTATACTTTTAGCTCATTTTCCTATCAGCACTACCCCACCTCCTGGTTTCAATAACCATAACAATGGTACCAATGGCACACCAGAAGCTCCCCCACCCTTTCGAGCTGCTCCTTTCACTATGAAATTTCCTATCTTTGATGGCGCTGGCCCAGCATGATGGATTTTTCAAGCAGATCAATGCTTTAGGTTACACAACATTGCAGAAGGATTTAAAATCTCAATAGCTACTTCACACTTTAAAGGCGAAGCTAATGTATGGTACAGATGGTCTAAACCTAGTCTTAATTCACCAACTTGAACATCATTCTGTTCTACTCTTCGTACTCGATTTGCAGATGCCAAATTTGCTAATCCACGCATGGCATTAACAACATTATCCCAGACAGGTAGGGCTGTCCATGGCTCGGTTTGGTTCGGTTTTATGCCGAACCATCACCATCACCATAATATTCGGTTTTTCAATTCTTGCACCATCGCCATCGTCATTCATCTTTGGTTCGGTTTTAAAACCGTACCGAGTCGGTTCGGTTTTTTTGGTTCGGTTTTGGTGAAAAACCGAGAGATTAAAAAGATAAATAAAAAAGTTAAGAATAAAAAGAAAGTACTTGATTTGATAGTAATTGATTTGATGGAGGAAATTTAAGAATAAAAAGAAAGTACTTGATTTGATGAAGGAAATTTCTGGTGCTAGTGGTTGTATAGGGTGAAAAAAAGATGAGATGGAGAGAAAGTACATGATTTATGGTTAATAACTTAAATATATATACTATGATTAATAGTTAAAATTGATTTAGATTTAAAGTCTCATATTAATCGGTGCGCACCGTGGTGCTTCGGTTCGGTTATATGCCTAGCCATCACCATCGCCATAATGCTCGTTTTTTAATTCTTGCACCATCACCATAACCATCAACCTCGGTTCGGTTCGATATTTGCAATTTCGGTGTGGTTTGGTTCGGTTCACCACGGTTTCGGTTTTTTTGGACAGCCCTACACACTGGTACTGTACGTCAACTTGTTGCCGAGATTGAGAAGATTTTGAATTTTGTCACTGATCTTCCTGAAGAACATCTCATTGACCTCTTTCTTAAAGCATTACGAAGTGATATTAGGGATGTTGTTACTGTATTGGAACCTCAGACACTATCTGAAGCTTTCAGAAAAGCTATAAAGCATGAAGATTCAATTATTGCAGACTCTTCCTTATATAAGCCATTTTCCCGATCACGAGCAATTATGTCTGCAAACTCTTCCACATCTAAGAGTATTGTGCCTACTGGAGCTAAGAGATTGTCTTGGGCTGAACAAAAAGAGAGACGCGAAAAAGGATTATGCTTCAACTGTGATGAACTTTTTAAACCCGGTCATGTTCATCTTTGTACTAAATCTAGGTTATTATATCTAGAAGGAGCTGATGAAAATCGTGAAGAAGACACTGCAGCTATCGATTGTACACAAGATACTGTTACCTTTGAAGATGACACTGCAACTCCAACTGAAGCTAAAATTTCACTACATTCTCTTATGGGTTCTCTTTCTCCTAAGACTATGCGCATTACTGGTTTTATTAAAGGACAACCAGTCTCTATTCTCATTGATTCAGGGTCAACTCATAATTTCCTTCATCCCAAAATTGCAAAGAATTGTGGTTACTCTGTTCAACCTTCAAACTCAATGCGTGTAATGATAGGTGATGGTGGTTTTTTAGAGACTAAGGGATCTTGTAACATCTCTGTCAAGCTACAATCTTATGATTTTATGTCAGATTTTTTCTTGCTTGCAATTCGTCGTTGCGAAGCTGTTCTTGGAGTTCAGTGGTTACGCACATTAGGAGTTATTAGTTGGGATTTCAGCAAGCTTCAGATGTCTTTCTCAATCTCAGGTAAACAATTTCTTCTCACTGGTGATAATTCTCCCACTGTTATGCTGTTAGATTCGGCCTATGCATACTTCTTCGTGAGCAACAAGGCATTATGTTACAATTATCAGCATCATCTACTGATACTGTTATGCCTCATGCAAAAGAATCATTTCCAATTGAAGACTTATTGCTTGAATTCTCTGACGTGTTTGGTTCTTCTGAGAACTTACCTCCAATACGTCAACATGATCATCGTATTCCATTAGTGCCAAATTCTGGTCCAGTTAACGTCAGACCATATCGATATCCTTATTTTCAAAAAAAGGAAATCGAGAAAATTGGCTTTGAGTTACAAGCAACATGTTTAATTCGAGCTAGTTCTAGCCCGTATTCTTCACCAGTCTTATTGGTTCGCAAGAAAGATGGCTCATGGCGCATGCGCGTTGATTATAGTGCATTGAACAAAATTACTGTCAAGGATCGATTTCCCATTCCTGTAGTGGATGAACTGCTCGATGAGTTGCATAGTGCACCATTTTTTTCTAAAAAGGATATGAGATCAGGATACCATCAAATTAGATTACATGAATCTGATTTTCACAAGACAGCATTCCGCACACATGATGGGCATTATGAATTTCTAGTTATGCCATTTGGGTTGTCAAATGCACCTGCAACGTTCCAAAGCTTAATGAACGACATTTTTCGACCATATCTTCGTAAGTCCGTGTTGGTTTTCTTCGATGATATCTTGGTATACAGTAAATCTTTGGCAGAACATCGTCAGCACTTAGCAAAGGTATTTGAATTACTGCGATCACACAAACTATTTCTAAAGGAATCTAAATGTGAATTTGCTAAGTCTACAATCAGTTATCTTGGGCACATTGTTTCCTCTACTGGTGTTTCTGTCGACAGTGATAAGATTTCAACTGTCAGTAATTGGCCAATTCCATCTACAATCAAAGATTTGCGTGGTTTCTTGGGATTAACAGGGTATTATCGTAAATTTGTTAAGGATTATGGTAAGATAAGTGCTCCTCTCACTCAATTGCTTAAACTCAATGCGTTTGCTTGGACTGACAAGGCTACAGAGGCATTCAATCAGTTAAAATTGGCCTTAACAAGCACACCAGTATTGGCACTGCCGGATTTTTCATAAGAATTTTGCCTTGAATGTGATGCTTCAGGCAATGGAATTAGAGCTGTTCTAAGACAATCAAAACCTATTGCTTATTTCAGTAAATCTATCTCTGGTAAGAATTTAAATCTTTCGGTTTAAGATAAGGAAATGCTTGGTGTAGTCTCGGCAGTTCAAAAATGGCGACCTTATTTACTTGGTCGAGACTTTAAGGTTTATACAGATCATCGTAGCCTTAAATACTTTCTAGAACAAAGATTGTCTTCCTTGGAACAGCAAAAATGGTTGTCCAAACTTGTGGGATACGACTATGAAATTATTTAGCGATGTGATAAGGCCAATCAAGCTGCAGATGCACTATCTCGTAAAGATGACTCACACATGTTTGCTATTACTTCTCATGTGTTCAATGGTATTAATGACATCATTCAAGAATCATAATGATTCTGAATTGAGTACTCTTATAGAAAAAATCAAGAACAATTCAAGTTGTAAGAAGCATTGCTCTTATACAGATGAAATTCTTCGATTTAAAGGTCGCATTGTTGTGGTTCCAACATCTACTTGGTGTGTTATACTTCTTGGTAAGTTCCATTCAACTCCTCTAGGAGGATAATCAGGATATTTAAGAACTTACAAGCGTCTACAACATAACTTTTACTGGAAGGGTATGCAAAACTTAATTAAAGAGTTTATTGATCAATGTGACACTTGCCAGCGTAATAAGACTAAAGAAGTATCTCCTCCTAGGCTTCTTAAACCATTACCGATTCCTGAAGATGTATGGGTTGATATTTCCATGGATTTTATCGATGGATTTCCACCATCCAATTGTAAAAATTCAATTCGGGTAGTTGTGGATCGTCTCTCAAAATACGCACATTTTATAGCACTATCACCTCCATATACTGCTAGCTCCATTGCTGAAATATTTGTACGAGAAATTGTGCGACTTCATGGCATGCCAAGGAGCATCATCAGTGATAGAGATCCAATCTTCATGAGCAATTTCTGGGAGGCCTAATTTTCTTTACAAGAAACTAAGCTATGTCGCAGCTCAACGTATCACCCTCAAACCGATGGGCAAACTGAGGTAACTAACATAACATTAGAATGTTATCTGCGATGCTTTGCTAACATGAAACCTAATGATTGGTTTGAGTGGCTGTCATGGGCAGAATGGTGGTATACTTCCTCCCATCACTCGGCAATTGATATGACACCATACCAAGCTTTATATAGTCGACCTCCACCCAAAATTACAACTTATTTGCCTGGTTCTACGGTTGTGCATGATGTTGATGTTAACCTACGAGCTAGAGACCACACTCTTAAGATTCTGAAGTCTCAGTTACAAGACGCTCAAGCAAGAATGAAAGTATACGCTGATACACAACGTACAGAACGTAGCTTTACAATAAATGATTGGGTCTTCCTTCGACTCCAACCTTATCGTCAGACTACAGTTGCAAATCAAGCTTTCTCCAAGCTCTCACCACGATTCAATGGACCATTTCGAGTCATTGAGAAGATAGGACATGTTGCTTACAAATTGGAGTTACCCCCAGAAAGTCGTATTCATCCAGTCTTTCACGTTTCACAATTGAAATTGAAACTGAGATTGTTGTTGCTCCTACATTACCTACTATTATTGACTATGATAAATGGGAACCAGAAGCAATTTTAGAGAGGCAAATGTTTAAGAAAGGAAACCGTGCTGGTATTAAATGGTTGATACAATGGAAAGATCACACAAAGGAAGACGCAACATGGAAGGATGTTGATGAGCTCCTTGATCGTTTTCCAAAGTTTCAGGCTTGAGGACAAGTCGTGTTTCAAGCAGGGTTGTTTTTTGCGACACCAACACCTCTGTTCCCTTACTTATAGTTTCCTAGATTCCTTATTTAAGAGTTCCTTAATTAAACTTCAGTTATTTCCTTAGTTATATGATTGCCTAATTAATAGTTTGCTTGATTATTAAGTTTAGTTGGTTATAAATACGTACAATAAGAGTCTGTAAAGATTATCAATCAATACAAGCTCTCAGCTCTCTTTCTTTACTTTTTCTTCATCTTTCTTCTTAAAATTCTCTGTTTATTGGTGGCTGATCCCCAACTCAAAGGATTTCTGGTCTACTATTGTGTAATTCGGTTACGTGATCTCTTGTGTTTGGTATACATCCCTAACAGTTAGCCACTGGGAAGATGTCAACAAAACATTTCTAGACAAACATGTGAAATCTAGGTGTGGTTTTCAGTTTCCATATCCTCATGAAGATGTGAGAGTTTGGCAGATTGGAACTGACAGACTAATCAGAGATTAATAAACAAGTTCGACAAAGATATTCCCACTCTTTATTGGTAGCCAATCAAGATCATCCTTAGTTCCTTCCTGTTGTGGCAAGCTCCAAAGATTTTGAGCCACAGTTTGAGGGAAAACTTGAGAGATAAAGTTAAGGTTCCAGGTGTTGGTTCTTCTTTGAATCAATGGAGAGGAGATGTTGATGTGAAGTATGAACTCAAGAAAAATGTGCTGTTTTTGGGACTGCAGTCCGAAACAAAATAGGGTTATTCATAAAAATAATTCAAAACCCCATATCCAAAAATGAGGCGTAAAAAAAAATGGGGCGTAAAAAAAAATTGGGGAGTAAAAAAATGAATTGGGGCGTAAAACAAAAAATTGGGGCATAAAAAAATAAATTGGGGCGTAAAATAAAATTTAGGGCGTAAAAAAGTGGAGTTTGCTCACAAAAAAATGAGGCGTAAATAGCCAAACCAAACCGTAATAAAAGAATTTGGGGCGTAAAATTTGAAATGAAGCGTAAATTAAGTTTACGCCTTGGATTGAATACCCTAACCAAGGCGTAAATATCCGGCAAGTATTAGTGGGCGGTGGTGGTGGTGGCGGTGGATAGTAATAGAGGTGGTGGTGATAAAAATTGCAACAAAATGAAGAAGATGAAGTATATAGAGAAATTTTCGTAGAAATCCAAGGTTTCCTTTTTCCTCCCTATTCAGCCAACTCTTGGTCTTTCCTCCATAGACGGTAATTTGAACTCAGTCAACCTAGTTTGCATTTGAATCGGGTGGAAATGTCATCCTTGACCCCAACCTAACTTAACCAAAGGTATTATGGGTAAACAGATAAACCATACCCATTCCATACCCAGAATAGAGATAACTTAATCCAAAGGTATTTCGTTTTCCTTCTTTTTCTTACTTATTTTTCCTTGTCAAATTTTGCAGAGAGTTTTGGAGCTCCATGGATGGGGATTCGATTCCAGGTTACCTTAACATAATTTAATACTTCTACAATATCATTGTGCTGATAGCAATTGTATGTATTACTGGATGTTTGTTGTTTGTGAAGCTACGTATGGAACCCTAATTTCGGTTTACAACAGATTGTGGTTGATTGGTTGTTGCAAGTATATATAATGGTTGATTGGGTATTGTATGTCTTGTGATGCTAATTGATTCGACTTTGAATTTGACAGCAAAGTGGATTGTGTTTGTTTTTTGTTTTGCAAATGTTTTGGGAAGTTTTTCCTAAGATTACAAGGAAGACTGGTTATTCTCTTTACAAACCATTATTGAAAAAATCGGTCGGTTTAACAACAAAAAATCAGCCTCTGAGATTAGAGTGTTGCTTAATGAGTCTCACACCTTTTCCGTATAACCTTCACTGAATTCCATCTGATGTCAATTCTAAATCAGAATCTTACTTTCTTGTGGCATAAAGTACTCATTAGCAGAATTCATTGATTGTTAATTAGCTTCCATTGAAATATCATTTATATGGAGTAAATGTAAGGCTCACACAAGTTAGACGTTGTAGGGGGTAAAACCCCTCGGAGAACGTGTCTCGCATCCGAGAAGCTTAACTATGCCGAGAGAATCACCCCGAGAAGATCGACATCGAGATCTCGGACTAGCCCAGAGAAGAAGCAGTTACACATGAGCGAAGTTGAGACTCGAAGAGAAAGGACTCGGACCATGTCAAAAGGACCGAAGACTAGAAATCAACTTTGGAGCTCCACCGCCTTACTCGACAGGGACTGACACCACCACGATTGGGTCGTTTGTCTTATTAGCTGTAAACCACCCAAGCTCGGCCTATATAAGGCGAGCTTGGAAAACATTGTAAGGGTTGGATTCTTGTTGGGTTGAGTCTAAGCGGCAAGAGGGAGATTAGGTCTGTTATCCCCTCTGGTTCCTTAGGGTTATATTCATGTAATCACAACACTGAAATAGATATGATTCCTCTTATGTTTAGTCTTTACTGTTATAAGTTTCATCTTTAATTACTGTTCATGGTACCTTCGGTGCTGTTCTTGTGGTCTTCGCACCACTGAATCTCAACTAATTATTGTATGTATGAGTAGATCTGATGGATATGGCACCTTGAGTACCTATGCAGATTTTCGACTCGTACAGACGTCTTAAATTCAAGGTCTATTGTTTTATTTTGAAATAATTGTTGTTAATGTTGATATTTCGTATGCCTGTCATGATCTTACTAACTCGGGCTTGTCATGATTTGTTGCTTCAATTTATTATTTGTTATCATTTGTTCTGGGGTTCACTAGAGTGAGTGCATATGTGCCATTTTAAGATATACCATGTCACCAAGTGTTTATAGATGGACAAGAAAGAAGTAAGCATCTCATTCTGCCTCAACTTGGGAGAAATGCTAGCAATAGGAAGCAGCACTGCGATGCTTGTTGCAGACCTGTAAAAATGAGTTTAGTGTAGGAGTCATATTATATGTCAAGGACCCAGGGATTAAAATTTGCACAAAATTTTCCCTTACAATTTGGACTTTACTGTATTTACACCAAAATGGTAGCTTGAGTTTTCATGTTAGTAATCCCGAACCCCAAACCACAACCATATTATCATCATAGATCATCATTCATGCGTGTCATCCCTTTCAGTTTCAATGTCATCAGTATTTATTGAAGTTAGACAAAAAAATTCTTACCAGTCTCTGTTTTGTCGGACTAAAAAAGTCATACTAGTAGTGCATATGTTAAACAAAAATTCTCTTACCGGTCTTTTTTCTGTGGGACTAAAAAAGTCATACCAGTAGTGCAAATGAGTTGGACAAAAATTGTTTTACCAGATTTTGCTTTACCATTTGGGTTTTGTGCAGTGACTTACCTACTTTAGTGTCACTAGTAGTTTATGTATGTATAACTAACATAGTTTTTGTACAAGTTCCCCATAATTTTGTTGGTCTGCTATTTTACTGTTTTGTTGCTTATTTGTTGGCCCTGTTGTTAATAAGATGCAGACGGTTTCCACCTATATGTCTATGGCGGAGTTTATGAAGGTTGTGCGTGTTTCACTGGACAAATCTAGCTTCCATTTAAATGAATGTATTCTATTACGGTTGCCTCTGTAATTCTAAACCATATTGATACTTTCTATATTGATTGTTGTAATTCATGGACGTTTTACTCGCCGGTCCAATTTCTTATTACAAATGTCATCTTAATTATATAGTACCAGAACTCTTACACCATGATATGAATTTGTGTAACCAAAAATGCATGTATTTCCCTCCGGTTGATCTCTTTGGGGCAGCTGAGATGTGTCCATGTGGTTGTAAGATGGGGGTACATCAATCATTTGTAGTTGAGTCATTGACGTGCTTCATAGCGACTACAAGATGTTTGAAATATGTATCCCTTAACATATTTATGTGTACTTTTTGAAATAAAGCTATCATTCTGTAATACTTGCATTTTTAGTTGGCTCTCTGAATTTGGAGTTAGATCATGAAATAAACTGAACATTTTTTCCAATTCTAAAATGTGTCAATATTCACATTTCTGGAGCATTTTTTCCAATTCTAAAATGTCATTCAGAGTTGGTAATGTCAATATCGATAGAATAAACTACTAGTGAGACTATTTTAGTCTGATAGTCTGCAATACTGATAAGACTATTTTAGTCCTACACAAATGTAGGTAATAGTACCGTAGTACGACTATTTTAGTCCTACACGAGACAATAATAGTATGACTATTTTAGTCCTTTTATCAATATTAGTAAGACAAATTTAATACAACTCAGATTATTTTAGTCCTACACAATGCGATAATAGTATGACTATTTTAGTCCTACTTTTATCGATAATGTAAGGCAATTTTAATACAACACAAATGCACTACTAGTGTGCCTATTTGAGTACGATATACACAAATATGGTAAGACAATTTTAGTACAACATAGCTTAAATACTATCATCAAGATTATTTTTTGCCATGTTAATAAAATCCAGGTGATGTATTTTCGACAAAAAACATATCAAGCTATGCAACATTTGGTTTATCCAACTTCAGTGAACCAACATACAATATTACCGATGGAGTCATCAAGAAATAATATCCAACTTCGTATTCGGCTTCTTCTTCTTCCATTTCTATGTGCGGAAACAGGATTACCTGAAGGATGCGAGAACATTGATGCTTTCCATTTGCCAGAATGGGCATTTAAATTCTTTAACGCCAAATCCCCAGTTCCGACTCCTGAAGAAAAAAAATTGAACTAGTAATATGACCCATTATGAAGAATTGTTATACTAGTAAACTAATCTAGGTTGCTTAAAACAAGTACCAGTATCTTTTTCAATGGTCTTTTCTAATCAAATTGGTAATATCAAGGAGCATAAGACATTCAAATGAAGATAAACCAAAAGAAGGAAACCTACCTCTGTGTAAGACAAGTTTAGCCGCCTACAAAAGGTGGGTTGCGCACGTATTGTGGGTGAAATCCCTTTGTCCACCATTTCATTGAAATATCTCTGCTTTTCCTTCCTGTAAGGTGCATTGCCATTGCCAGAAAACTGACAAAACAGAAGGATGTAGTAATTATACGTCTCTTGAGGATTATTGTATGGACCAACCTTGTTTACCCACTCATAATGTAACTAATTCATCATGTAAATACTGCAACGACAAAAAGAACAATACATGTTAAATTATACCCAAATAATCATGGTCTAACCTAATTTACTACTCAATGATCAACATTTTCCCCAAATCAACATTATTACAACACTTCTCATTCATTGAAGATGTAAACACAGTACATTTTCTTACACAAAATTCCAAACACCATATGTAACAACATTTGGTGGAACCCAACACTCAGTCATTTTATCAAACAGATGAACCGCAGGTCGGATTTATTTTTTGCAGACATAACCCTTTGAATGTTACAACAAGAGGATGATAAACCCTCTTTAGAATTTCAGTAAACAAATAGAAGCCATAATCTACTTGACTTAACGGACAAAAATAAAGCGTACACACTCTTAATTTCAACATACACGCATGATGGAAACAATAGCAATCAAAACTCTAATTTACAAATTCGCATCTTACCCAAAAGAAAAACTACAGCATACACACTCTTAATAAACATAACCACATGATAGTAGACATTTAATTTAATTTCACTTGGATTAGGATTCCATCCATACCATTTTTGTTTCCCATAGAAGAAGAGGAAAAAAAAAGGGAACAAAGAAGAAGAGGAAGTTAAGGTTGACTGGGTGTCGGGTGGGTATCTCATGAATGGGTATGTTAACTTACCCTTATCACCTACGGTTGCATTTTAACTATGATTAAGGGGTAAAATTGGGAAGAAAAAAAACGAAACTTAAATTTTATAGACGGACACACTCAGTATTCCGTCTGTGGAGGAAAAATGAAGAGTTGGCCGACTAGGGAGGAAAGACCATACCTTTGGATTTCAGCGAAAATTTCTCAAGTATATATATGGAATTTTCGTATGAAATAAAAATCTTATTTTGTAGGATAATTTAGTCACCCCTTAAAAATTAAAATACACCTTGAATAGTTTTAGTGGATTGAAATCCCGAATAAAAATCTGCAGTCAAGAAAAAGAAGACAATTGAGGCCCATAAAAAAAAAAAACGCAAGTCTGGGCTTGTATTTTTTGACAAATTCTATTCTGGAGGCAGCTACCGCTTCTTAGAAAATCAAGGATGTTATTGTTACATAAACCAGGGAGTTAAATTCTAGATAATCGTGCTATGTTATATTGTCCATCATTTTTGAACTATTGTGTCAACTTGTGTGGATACCTCATATACGAAAGAACATAACCACCACTCATTTTGATCTATCTAACTAAGCAGCCAAATCCTTCGTCTTTCTCAATCTCATTTTTTTTCTTCTCTATTTTGCTCTAAGTCCTAAATATGCACATCTATACATCTTTTCTTTTTACTCCTCCACATTCCATGGCGAACCATCCACCAATACCATAGTAATACTACATTTTCAACTTCATCTCTTACTTTCTCTCTATAGCTCTCTACTACCTCTCTTGCTTCCATAAAGACATGAGTACTTCTTCCTATTGTTTTTCTTCTACCACAAATGTTGGAGGAAAAAGAGGATGTTCTCAACTTCAAAATTCTTATCTTTTTCATGATACTCATTTCTCCAAAAGAGATGTTAAGGATTCTAAATCATTTTTACTGCTGAATTCTCCAAAACAACCCAATAAATTGTCCTCTCTTCGACTGAATTCTAAGTTCATTATACCTTGTGCAAGCCTATCATCTTTCGCTGATGGTGAAGGTGGAGATCAACAAGAGCAAGATAAAGATATAGTACCTGATGTTGGTAAACTTGATCAGGAGGTGAAATCTGATGAATCACCTGGAATGGCTCAGGCCTTTAATATCTCATCAAGAACAGCTTCTGCAATATCTATTTGTATTGCTATGGCTGCTCTTAGTCTTCCATTTTTTATGAAGTCATTGGGACAAGGCTTGAGTTTGAAGACTAAGGTGCTTTCATATATAACTTTGCTTTTTGGGTTATACATGGCTTGGAATATTGGTGCGAATGATGTTGCAAATGCAATGGGTACTTCGGTGGGTTCGGGAGCTTTGAGCCTGCGGCAGGCTGTGCTGACTGCAGCGGTGTTGGAATTCTCGGGGGCTTTATTGATGGGGAAACATGTGACAAACACAATGCAGAACGGAATTCTTGTTGCTAATGTGTTCCAAGGGAAACAATCTTTGCTCTTTGCTGGTTTGCTCTCTTCTCTTGGTGCTGCTGGTACTTGGTTGCAGGTGCATTTCCTTGATGCCTATTTTATTTATTATGATTATGCAGATTCACTTTCCAAAGAGCTACAATATTCTGACAATTTAGTATAGACATTTGCAGGTCATTAACTTCAAATGTCTTACCTAGAAATTACCTTTGGACTTGGACATACTAAAAATTCAGAACAAACATATGCACACTTAATTGTTAAGTATATCCCACTTAATTGTTAAGTATATCCCACTAAATTGTTAAGTATATCCCACTAAATTACCTTTGGACTGTCTAATTTGACTAAGGTGTCTCCTAGTATAGACGTACACAGGAATTCTTTTAGGTTTTGATATCATTAAGATCAATCCATAGAATCAATTCTTAAGTGCATATTGGGTACATTAACTATTGGACAAGTAATATCTCTTATCGTTTGGTTTGTCTTTTCACTGTTGCATGAATGTGAGTTTTCAGATTGCATCTTACTTTGGTTGGCCAGTTTCCACCACGCACTGCATAGTAGGTTCAATGGTTGGATTTGGACTGGTTTATGGTGGAGTAGGAGCTGTCTTCTGGAGTTCACTGGCTAGAGTGACTTCATCATGGGTCATTTCCCCTGTTGTGGGAGCAGCTGTCTCATTTCTCGTCTACAAATGTATACGTCGGGTATGTTCAAATTTCTCAAGGGACTGAAAAACTTAATTATCAGGAACCCTGCTAAAGCATCTTTAACCAACCTATCTCATATTGATTAAACTGATACAAAAATGAAATCACTCTCTAATTTGTACCAAATTTGTTATCTAGTTTGTGTATAGCGCTCCAAATCCAGGGCAAGCTGCTGCTAACGCTGCACCGGTTGCTGTCTTTGCTGGTGTGACGGCTATCTCCTTTGCTGCTTTCCCTCTAAGCAAGAACCCTATGGTGGTTCTAGCCCAGGCGTTGGCATGTGGAGTTGCGGGTGCATTTCTAGTAAGCCGAGCTATCAACAAGCAGCTTGGTCACCTCCTCTCTAAGACGAAATCTGCAGAGCGTGAGACAAAACAGGATACGTCGCAGCAGAAAAATATAGGATTCCTCTCTGATATTGCTGGCCCTACTGGGACCCAACTGGAGATTGTATATGGAGTCTTCGGATACATGCAAGTGTTATCAGCCTGCTTCATGTCATTTGCTCATGGAGGTAACGATGTATCAAATGCCATAGGCCCATTAGCTGGTGCACTGTCGATCCTTCACGGAGGTGCAGGTGGAGCTGAGATTGTAATTCCAATGGATGTTCTTGCATGGGGAGGATTCGGAATAGTAGCTGGGTTAATGATGTGGGGCTACAGGGTTATAGCAACAATTGGGAAGAAAATAACGGAACTGACCCCAACTCGAGGATTTGCGGCCGAGTTTGCAGCAGCTTCAGTTGTTCTTTTTGCGTCCAAGTTGGGATTACCTATTTCTGCAACCCATACACTTGTGGGAGCTGTCATGGGAGTGGGATTTGCAAGAGGACTTAACAGCGTGAGCGCAGAGACTGTTAAGGGTATTGTGACTTCATGGATCATCACAATCCCAGTTGGCGCGTTTCTTTCGATCTTCTATACATGGATTCTAACGAAGCTGTTGCCAACTCTATTTTGAGGCTTTTAATTTCAAACGTTTTAGAACACCAATTTGGTAAGCATATGTTGATCGTGCACTAATTCAATCCAAGGAGAATTTGTGAGTGTTTTTGCACCTAAACTTTAAAACAATGTGAGGCTTGTTTGTTTTGCTATAAAATTGAGCGATCTTTCTGTTCTCCTAATTTGATGCACAGGTGTACAACCAATGCCATACTTTCACTTCTGTTGAATGAATAGTTAAACTTTTTAGAACTCGCAGAGAATTCTTATTAATCAGAGATACACATATATTTTGTTATACAAGTATTCTTGAGTCACAAGTATTCTAAACTTACTTGTTATACAACCTTTCCTATTATACTGCCTTACCTATTATACAATCTTAGCTTACAAGTAATGATAACTCAAGACTCCCCCTCAAGATGGCTCATAGATATCACACATGCCCAGCTTGACAATGCAATTACAAGATGATGTGTTTGATATTGCTTTAGTTAACACATCTGCTAACTATTCGGAAGAACGACAAAATAATACTTCAATAATTTTGTGTTCTAACTTCTCATAAATGAAATTTTGATCTATCTCAACATGCTTCATTGCATCATGTTGAACAGGGTTATGTGCAATCATAATTGTCGGCTGATTATCACGGAATAACTTCATAGGACATTCAGTAGATAAACTAAGCTCCCCCATAAGCTGTTTAAGCCACAGCAATTCACAAATTCCTTTAACCATTGCTCTAAACTTAGCTTCTACACTAGACAGAGAAACAATCTTCTGTTTCTTACTTCGCCAAGTAACAAGATTACCTCCAATAAACGTGAAATAACCAGCAGTAGACCTCCTTCCAACACCTTTTCCACCCCAATCCGAGTCAGTATATGAAGAGATATTCAGATTACCATGATTTGAAAACATCAAACCTAATGCAGAAAAAAATATAGAATATGGCGGAATATGGGTAGACTCAAGATGAACTTCGATAAATCAGAGTTCTAGTGTAGAAACTCGATATTTAGACATAATGTCATTCATATATAAAATAATCAAAATCTACTTAAGCCGTAGCACATGGAGCTCTTTATATAGATAACTCCCTAAACATGATAATAGCCTACAAAAACCCTAAAACTTGTTATCTAAGATAACTACTGACTTTCCTAAGCTAATGAAACTCTAAAATAGATATTTTAGATACTTCTAGATATTTTTTAATATTTAACTAATTTATAAAACGAAAATACCATGTTTAATTTGATAAATAAAATATAATTAAGTAAA